>CM036548.1:21195101-21300101 GCA_020745685.1 Tautogolabrus adspersus | reverse complement strand
TCTATTACTGCACCCTTCCTTCTTGAACTCTCGCCCCAGACACATCCAACACTGTACCGACCAGTCACAGTTCAAATCACTGATCAAAACCTTTCCTGTTGCTGTTTGTACCATGTTTTTAATGTGTTGTTTCCCTTTAATTTGCTTCGTCTTCCTTTAAATGTGACTCTGTAAAGTGTCTTTGAAAAGCCCTATATAAATGAATGTATTATTAATAAACAAAGAAGTGAGTCCAACTTCTGAATGATCGATGGCTTAACAATAAAGGGCACAAGTAGCCAAGCCATGGATTATTTAGATTGGCCAGTCTAATGTATGTCTGCAAAGCAGTGACATGCATGTGAATTTAAATCAACCCTCTCAAACCTACTTTGAGATCAAAAGAACAGCACAAGTAACCAAGGTAACTGCACAAAACAAAGATGGCAAAAGCTGTAGCATCAATATTTTTTCATCTTCACACTGAAGCTGTAATGTGGGTGATTTAAAGTTCAGTTTGTCAAGTTGGTACTGTCAAATTTTTCAGCCTTTTGAGGAAAGCCCTCGTGTATCCATTTATCTTTAAGGGTAACTCGACTGATTTTTCTCTTATCGAAGTCTGTGCCAAAGAAGGTTCCATGAAATCTTTAGTGGCCGTGCATGAAGTCTTGGTTGAGGATCAAGAGAGGAATTCATCCCATTGAAAAAGGTAAAATCCCTGAACAAGAAACAAGATCTAAGAATTTGCAAGCAAAAACTTTTCCAATTGACTGGTCAAGTTGTTGAAGCAGAGTTGTATTATGGGTAAGGTAAGCATCAGGTTTGGACCAAGCAGCAGCCTCTGGTGTTGAAAAATGAAGCCGAAGCGTAAGTACAAAATCAGTAAGAAGCACAGGAAGTCACATACACACTCATTCGAAACAGCGTATTTTTTACAGCAGAAGTGAACATGTTTACAGCCTGGTACAAAAAAAATAGGGGGCGCCTGTAGCTGAGTGGTTCTGTCGCGCACCTCATGTACAGAGGCTATATTCCTCATCACAGCGGCCTTGGGTTCAAATCTGACCTTTGCCCTTTGCATCATGTCTTCCCCCACTCTCTCCAACATGTCTCTCTTCAGCTGTCCTATTTAATTAAGACAAATGGCCCATTATCTTAAAAAACCCCGAAATAGGTCTGATTAGCTCATCTTTATGAAGGATAAGCGTTATTCACAATAAGGCACGTAACATGTGGGCACGGTGAAACGGTTTGTCAAGAGGCTTAAAACCCACCACATCTCCAGCTCTAAGCCTGTTAGGCCGTTAGGATGACTGAAAGAAAGCTTGAGACTGCATTTCCACAAAGGCGCCATTGATGGGACTCCAAAGTCTCCTGCAGTAACGGGTGACATCACTCTGGCTTTGTTCATGATTCTGCTGCATGAACGTTGATTGTGTTCCATACTGTCCAAAGTGAGTCAATGTTGTAATGCACAGTCATGAGTTTAAGTTCTCAAGAGGATGACTTTTTGAGTGTTTGAGTCTCCCTTCTGTTTCTATATGGTCACACAGTAATCACTAAGTTTAACCATTTTCTGAACTGATTATCTTTTCTTTTTGTCTTATTCTGTTGTAATTATTTTAGAAAAACTAAAAATAATTCACAAGACACACTGTTATAAAGTGATAAAGATGAAACAATGCCTTTGCTGTCACAGCTGCTGACTGACAGCCTCACAAACTGAAAAACTGTTTTCTTTCTATAATTATAATTCCATGATAGCTTGTGTGCTGAATCTGTTTCCTGACCACAGAGTCAAATTAATATTCCCAGACTCATTTAGACTCATGTTCACTGCAATATTCGTATTTATGTGCTCTTTTTTTATTTGTTGGAGGAGTAGATTCCAACACAGGTTTTCTTCTTAAATTACGTATTAAAATAAATACAAAAGGTTTTCAGCAAATGTAGGTACAAACATATAAAAGAGATGGGTAAAGTCTGTGTTGACCTTCTGTGAAGAAAGAAAAGAGACAGTGAGTTGAATAAAGATACGTCATTACCTTTGTAGAGTAACCGCAGCGGTAGTTCTGTTTTCCTTCTTTGCCGTCTTTCTCTAATGGGTGTCATTTCTCCATTTATCAGCTTCTCCTTATAAATAAACACTGCTGCCGTGAAGATGTGTCGTCGACAGATGAGGACCTCTTCCAAAGGTGCCAGATTGTATGTAGTACAATCTGTAAAAAATGCATATTGAGTAAAAACTAAGTTGACACCCAAAGCTTGTCTGCACAAAGAATTTAAGATTGAGATCTTGTTTTTAAAAACCATGAAAGCGCACTCATTCTGCTGAAATTGAACAAATGTTAAAAATGATGGTCACAAATGTTACATCCAGGAAGTGTTTAATTAAACATACAGTATGTAAAATCCGCCGCTAGGGGGCTCTCAATCATAACAATAACAAAAGATGACGTCGCTCCTTGCAGTGCATTATGGGAGTAAAAACGAACGAATCAATACGAACGGGCGAAACTGACCTGAGAAAGACAATCTGTGTACTGACGATGTATCCAAGTATAATTTACATGACGTGTTTTATCACAGTAGCACATACAGCAACAGAACGGCAGCTGTCAGTAGCAGCTAGCGCTAGCTTATGCCGCTGTCTTTGACGTAACATCCGGTGTTTCCTTGACAACGATCAATATTTCCTGTCTATCGTGGCGGCTCATCATGACGGCCGCCTACAAGACACGGACCGTTATAAAATATAAATACACGGATTTCTTTGGCTTTGATAACTTTTGGAAATATTTGAGGTGATGTAAGTACTCATCTAAAAAATATATATAACATGGGTTTAGTCCATTTTTAATTTAAGTTAGATATTTTAATGTAAATATTAGCATGCAATTCTACATACTGTACCTTTAACAGCAGCCTACCTCAACCCAACATTTCTTAATCAGCTGCAAGCTGAAAGTGTAGCCTATCTTTACATTTTACTGCCCTTAATTTTAAAAGTGTTTGTGACTGACAGCTCATTTAGACTCGAAAGTATTGTAAAAGTAAATATAGTTTCCCAAACAGTGAAGTTTCAGGAAATCTCTGTTGTCCATTTGACTGTGAGTTTATCATTTCATCAATATCACAAAATATAAATTAACTGAATGCAATACAATTCTCCACAGGCTCACGAATTGAACTGATGTGGAGTCACTGTGGCCTTGGCCTTAAACCCCCAAAATCTGGACCATTGTGGCAAATTTAAAGATTTTCCATCAAGGGTATTTAAAAAAAAAACTTAATTCATGCTTCCTGAAGGCGAGACAGAAACATAATTGGTAGTCGTGTTATTGGACAAATGGACATGGTTGGATTCTGTTGCTGAATGTAGCTTACTGGTGGGTCAAAGTATCTGTTTATCAATCTATCTACTGTATTTGATTCATGCTTCATCCCTGATAAGCTCTGAATATATATCCATTTTTACAAGTATGCATGGGAGGGAGGAGGAGGATAATGAATGTTAACATTATTTTTGTTATCAGTGACATTCATCTGGTAATTATGTTTCATCTGGCTTTCATAACAGAATCTAGACTCCACAACACATTGCTTACCCTGTTGCTGACCTCACTGCACACTACCGACTAGGAAGAGGCCTCAAGGTTACCACCGGGACGCAATTTATGTGTGTGTGTTTGTGTGTGTGTTGGATGGGAAAAAGGGAAACAGCTGCCTGTGGAGTTCACCACCAGCCATTACAGTGCACAGGGGACAGAGGAAATGTAATTTTTACGCACAAACACACACACATCTAATAAGATAAGCTCAGTGTTCTTGATACACTGTCCATGACCCTGTCAGGATGTGAATCTGAGGACACACACACACACACACACACACACACACACACACACACACACACGCACACACACATACACACACACACACACACGCACACACACACACGCACACGCACACACACGCACACACACACACACACACACGCACACACACACACGCACACACACGCACACACACACACACACACGCACACACACACACACACGCACACACGCACACACGCACACACACACGCACACACGCACACACACATACGCACACACACGCACACACACACTCTATTTCTCTCTCTACTTCTTGTAGTTTGTTTGGACATTTCCACCGTTGAGTTAGTCAATTTCAAGTTAAATCTCTATCTTTGATCAAAACATCAATTTATTTCTTACCTGTGTGTCAAGACTCCTGAAAGGATTATAGGATGTTGGAAAAAAAAATCTTATTATCATGTTTTAAGATAAGATTAGACATTATTGGCCCTGGGGGGAATTTGCCTTAGCAACAGAGCTGTAAACTGCTAGAGCTATAATAGGCAGAGAGGCCCCAGGCATTTTGTAAATTAAAAGATAGTTTAACCCCTTTAAGCCTCTGAAATTATTAAATAAATCTATGTGAAAGTAATTAATAAAAAGTGAATCTTAAGTTGTTCTGGTCACAACCTGTTGACTTCTTTATTTAAATTGTACATACTTTATTTCCACATCGGGACTTGAACCGGCGACCCTCTAGTTGCCATCACAAGTCCCTATAGACTGAGCAACTGATGTCCAAAACAGTTCTTAACTGGATGTAGACATTATGTAGCTGTGGTTAAAATTGTTGCAAGTCTAAAAGGTTGTGAATTACTGTGCTAAAATTGTTGTGTTGAAGATTTCTGACAGTGTGACTAAATATACCCCATCTTAACTTTAAAAAAATGGAGATTTGATTGATTATTTTCCTTTAAGGTTGTGTGCTAGCAGCATGTTTTCCAAATACATCTTTGTCCAAGAGACCTGAGGTCACACTCTGCTGCTCTGACAAGATCTGACAAACCTTTAAATCAACTCCAGTACTTGTACACAAAGTGCTGAGTGCTATGATCAAATCTGTTGACCTGATGTATGAAAAGCATTTGGTCATTTGTATCACATCTGCACATTAATGCGGATTACACATTGCTGAACTACAACCGTTGGTTTCAGCTAATGATACCTGAGAGTCACTGAAGGTCTGGAAGCAACAAAAATGAACACTGTGTTAGATTGGGCTCGACATGAGTAAAATGGACAGGTGTGCAGATGTGACGATGGCTAAAAAAAGCTCTCACAATGTGGAACTTGCTTGTCATGCTTGAATCATTAGTCAGAGAGAAAACAAGTTCATAAGTTGACAATAATTAATGAGGATTTTGGAGGTTTGTCAGTTCCAAGGATGGCCCTTTAAGCACACTTTTACATGAAAACAATCAGGAGTCAAGGGAGCACAAAGCACGCTGCCAATAATAGCTACAACTGAACAATACCTTGCCAAGTAGACTCACACACACACACACACACACACACACACACACACACACACACACACACACACACACACACACACACACACACACACACACACACTGGCTGCCACTCATAATAGGAAATCCTAATTACAATGGCTTCCAATGATTATTAAACCTGCTAATAATAACTGCTAATAATTACAGCATGCCAAACATGCTCTGGGAGGGAGGTTGGAGCAATTAAACAGCCAGTAAGTCAGTCAGTCAGTCGGAGGCTAGTTCATACAGTCATACTGTTAGTCCATCAGGAGGTCTGACAGCCTCTTGGAAACAGCATCAGTAAAATCATTAACCAGCACGAGGCCACTCGGTAAGCTTTCTGTGGAATTGTGGAAAGTCATGAAAGTCCAATTAATCTGCATTTAGTTAAGTGACTAGTAGACAGACGTCTTCCAGGAAAGAGCCCTGATATGCAAGCAGATAATTAAGTTCTTGGAGGGGCACACGACAGATTTTAATTTCTAACTGTTCCTTCTTCTTTTACATTTTGTCTAATATATTCAGAATTCAGTAGGGTTTTTTTTCCCCCTTAAGCCTTTCCTGAATTTTTGACCTTTGATTATGTTTGCACTTCTTCTGAAGACTGGCTGAGGGTTGTTGAAATAGCTAAATGACCTTACAATTTGCAGTCATTATTGAATTTCAGGGGCAAAAAAGCTGTACAAAATTAAGCAGCACAATTCCACGATTAGTTATGCTTCGTTAAGCTAAGCAGAGCTAATGTTGACATTTATATGGAGCCACAAGAAGTACCATGCCAAAACTGTTTTAGCCTGGCTTGGGTCAAACTTACTGTAGCTTATTGTGAGGATTTAAGATGAATAAAACACACAGATTAAAAGTATTGTTGGTACACACTGCCTGTTGGCAGATCTTTTAAACTTGAGGTTCCATTCTGCTGTAAAAAAAAAAAGATCTTAACAACCATTGTTACAACACAACCCAAAGAGCAGTATTTTCTGAACAAGTTCATCACTTCACCCAGTGAAGACTATAGACTCATAAATACAACAACTCACATGCTGGGGGGGGCGTCTGTGGCTCAGTGGTAGAGTCGGCCGTCTCTCAACTGGAAGGTCGGTGGTTTGAGCCCCAGCTCCTGCAGCCACATGTCAGATGTGTCCTTGGGCAAGACACTTAACCAGGTTGCTCCCACTGCTTCAGCGGCAGCTTTTAAAAGTGTATGAATGTGATTAATTAATACTGATGGTCACTTTACATAGCAGCCTCTGACATCAGGGTGTGACCTGAGGTGTAAAAGTGCTTGGAGTAGTCAGAAGACTAGAAAAACACTATACAAGCTACATTCATTTACCATTTACATGCTGTCGTACTCATACTTGCAGTGCAGCCCATCAACAGTAAAATATACAAGATATTCACTTTATTTGACAAGTTCTAGACTTACTTTATTGTCTTATCGGACCTTTATTGGGTTGGGGAAAACTAACAGGACTCACTTTTGCAGGAATTCTTTTAAAACAACCTGCTGGGCGGCTAATTAAAGCTATGAAATCAAAAGTTAATCCGTCAAGTAATCAGTCAGTCTGCCGACCAGTTGTTCAGCCTTTTAAACTGCTTTCATTTGCTTCTTTCTCGTGAAATATTCATCCAGGGAGAGGAGTCTAGAAGTACGCTGCAATTCATCTCTTGAACTAATTGAAGTTCTCACACACAATAACACAAACACCACTACTTAAATGGCCATTGTAACCAGAATTAGAGCTTTGGAGATACACAACCACATAGACACGCATTGCAAATCAATACTACACACTGAGCACACATTGGCAGTCACTCGTGAGAATGTAGTTCTTTCCTTTCTGTCTCCCAATTGGCTGAGAGGTTTGGGGTATGCTAATTAAGCCTTGACTGATAAAACTCTCCCTTGGACTCTGTGTCTCATTACTACTAACTTCTGTGATTGCAGCACAAGTCCAGCACAGCATAGTGTCTCATAAATAAGAGGCACCTTAAGCCACAGCCTGTGACTAAATGTTTAATAATGGGAGGGAGGGATATGACCCTGCAGTGTGATGGCACTACGCCAGAGAATCAGAAGAGAAAACTTTATGCTGCAATCTTCGTTCCTTATCTTCTTTTTTAAATTGATAATTAGTCTTGCATTAATTGGAGGCCAACATTTATCTCTTATCACAAAGGTACAATTTATCAGCAGCTTAAATGATGGACTAAATTGGGTTGGCAATGTTAATGATTCACCTTGCCGTGTATGGGGGGACATGAGGGAAATAATTTCTCCTGACTCATATTTAATTAACCTTAGCAGATGTGCTGGGCAGACATTGTAGCTTAAAAAAGAAGTACATGTTAAAACATTTAAAGAACGACATCTTGGGGCAAATCTTGTTTTCAAATGAATCTTTTAATGCAAAAGAGATGTTCTATATATAAATATAAAATGTAGGAAAACAGTAATACAAATCATTGTTATTGCTTCATTACAAAATAAGAGTTTTTTTTTCATGGATTTTTGGTTACAAGCAGTCTAAAAGTAAATGTTAGACTTCTACGACAGCGAGGTTGTTTAGTTGGTTTCTTCATTTACTGGTTTCTTCAAAGGGAGAACCAGGAGTACCAAACGTCTTCATATACAGGACTCTGGGTAGTACCTTCAGCTTGTGCAAGTCCAAACATACTGACAAAACCAAAGAGCCGTCATCACAGAGTGTCTGACTTGTTAACCATGCTATGCAAACAAATGTGTATTCACTTTTAGTTATTGATTTCAATGACATGACGATGTTTATATAAAACTTCATGAAAAACATGAACTTCTTTTGAGGAAAATGCAGTGAGTGCTTTTTATAGCCGCAGGGTAACAATGGTCAAACACTCTGAGGCTCTGTTTAGCCAAACTAACAACACAGACTATCATTAAAAAGAAATATATAAAAAAAAAGCTTGTGAGGATTAACATACATGCAAATCGTGTGCTAACATAACAGGAAAACAATAATACAGCTTCATGTAATGTTCACATCTCAATACACTGTCGCTCGAAGCAAAGCTCCACCAGGCACCGACCCAGCATTCAGATACACAGTTAGCAAGAGATCTGTGATGTTTGCATTGTGATCATTCAGTCCGAAAGACGTGCAATACATTCTTGATTTTATAAAGACACCAAATTTGTCAAGGAGACACCAGTTGATGATTTTCTTGTTTTCTTCGTGTTAACCCTTTAATGGGTTGAATTAATCTAAACTTATGACTGACCTTTTGTTCTGCACAGCAAACACTGGTTTGGTATACTGGCTACAGATTCAGAAAATGAAACGCAAGCATTTTAGATCGTTAGTTCCAATGTGTCCCAGGAGGTCATAGAAGTAAAAAATAATCTGCTATTTTCTGATCAGGTTGTATAAAACCTTAACTGGTCTCCAGTACATTCAAAACAACAACTTTCTTTTGAACTGTTGAAATGTTTCACATCTAGAGTAAGGCTAGGCAAACTATTCTTCGACTGTTGGTGCTTTCAATAAGTAAGTTTACATGCACAGTTAAGCCTAGCTACGGTCATAGCTCGATTAGACCACTGAATTGGAATACTGTCCGTGTCCCAGTTCACATGCACAGAGGGAGATTCCATTTACTGAGTGAAAAATGTGCAACTCTGCTATGGTAGGTGGCGATATACCCCCTATTAGCTACTTACTATTGGACCGTCTTCCCGTTGACCTTGTTAATGAGTTAGCAAGTTAGCAAACGTCAAAGTGGTGGTTGAATGTCAAACGGTGAAAACATCAACAACTTTACAGCTCTGTACATTTCGTACATACTCTGCGCTTTACTCTTGGTTCAAATGCGATGGATGCTATCCCTCTAGCTTATGGTGAGATCTGAAGGCAGAGGACAGTGCGACTTCTGCTATGTTACCTGCTGACGCAGTCCGACTTCCTGGGTCAAAGCCTGATGCGGGGAATGTGGAGCATATGCAGAACACCTAGTCCAGCATTTAATCGACCTCCAGTTGCATTATCTAGGTGTGTTAGTCCAACTTCTAGAAATTCAATTGAGTACCATTTCAGTTGGACGAACATGTTTACACTTATTTCAAAAGTCCAGTTTAAGTCAGACAAACACAATAAATGGACTTTTTCTAACTGCATGTACACACACTGAATAATAACTTGGGAGAGAATGATCTCATACATCATTTGGATTATTTTGACATTAGCTCTCCATATTTGATATGCGAGTTGACCACCAAGTAAACCTCCATAAAATATGGCATATTTCGGTACATTCATTATACTTTGACAGTATTATTTGAAAGTTTCATATTTCAAACTGGTTTCTTTAAATTCACAACAGCACAAGAAAGTATTTGTTAGTAATTCCCTCAGTCACAACATTCAATCAATACAAGCCCACTGCAGTGACCCTCCTCCTACTACAGATCAACTGACGCCCAGATTGTTGTGAACTTTCATCCTTTTTCTTTTTTCTGCTCTTGTTTGAAAACTATCTGACTCAAACCACAAAGGCTTTTGGGTCATTGCACTGCATCTGATCATACCAATTCTTCCACCTTCCTCTATCCCTCTATTCTTTCAGTCTAATGTTTGTTTCTTTAATCTCGTTTTAGCAATACACTTCTTCCTTCCCTACATTCTCAATGTATTTCCCCCTTCCTTGCTTCACTACCAAACCCCCATTTCTGGTCCTTTCTTCCGTCCTTTCACTATTTTTCTTGTCTATTTTTTATCTCACATCATCCAACCTGCTACTTTCCTCTTTCATCACGATCAAAATCTATCAAACAAACAACTCAGATGGTTTTGAAATGAAATCTACTTCACATTCTTCAGTCAAAAGACACTCAACATTCACTTCAGTGGGATTTCATCCTCAGTCACATTAACAGAGAAGCACCTAATCCTGAAATGTCATTTGTAGTGTTTAATCTCCATTGAAATGAATACTGCTGAGTGTTGTGGAATAAAACATAGAACTATTAAGCTAGGCTCTGACTCTTAGTTACACTTAATTGATGGTGTAGGAAGTGGCTAAATGGATATCAACCATTGGCGCAGCATCAAAAAGAGCACTCAGAGGCCCAATCCATGTTTCAACAGGACTTGTGTCCACTTTAGCACACAGTGACGCCTACACCACCAGGTCACAGATATGTGCAGTGATCATCCATTACATCCAACTACAGTACATGGCATACACAGACAACACAAAGAAAAAGAGGCTGAAAGGTTTTACAGAGTGAAAATGAGTTTCGAAACTGGACATCTGCCAAAAGAAGAGAGGCTTTTTTGTCTTTTTTTGTAACAGTAGCAACATGTTTTTATGGACAGGAACTACTCTGCTCCAGCGTAAAAATGGTACAAGACTAATACACGACACAGCGGTCCATCAAAGTGGATAGTGGTTATAGATAAATGATGTGTAATAATCAACTTTGCCAACGTTATTAGCATTTTTGCTCATTTCTCACATCGCACAAATATTGCTCTATATTAGCTAAAGAACCATTTTCACATGCATCTAGGTTGTTATAAAGAGTTACTAGATTATACTTTCAGTACAGGAAAAGGCTGCCATACAAGTCGATTATGGTGTAAATGAAGTGTTGCTTTGCTGCGTGTATTACGTTGCTTAGAGTCTACTTCCTGTCCTTATATTAATTCAGTGGGTGTCTTGTTCTTAAAAAGTTTCATCCATAATGTCAATGTTTGTAGAAGATTGATTCAAGAGTTAAAAAATGTGGCTGTCAGCTTCTCTCACGACGCAGGTTTTTCCCAGATAGACTCCGTGGATTTAATACAAATAACTGTGACTAGATAATCCAAGAAGTTTTCATACATTCAAATAGAGGCACGCTTAACAAAAGTTTTCTATTCAAAGATAAATGTAGTTTCATTCCAGATAAGATTTCTTGACAGTAATAAAATGATCGACATTTGGAGGTTCAGTACTCCTACAGTGGAAGTGTTTCACAGGATCACTTTAAAAAAGGAACAAGGCCTTCTGTACACGCTGTACAATCCAGACATTGTTCAGACTACTTGGATTTGTCCAGTCCTGGGCTAATCATCTCTACTGAGAAAAATGTTTTGGTTGAAAATTAAAGGTAATCAAAGCATTCTTTAAAAAGTACATTATTAAATGTTATAGTTCAAACAATTGACCAAAAATGTATTTATAGTGTAAGGCTCAGTCCCTTTAGTGTGTCCATTTACTTCTCTGAACAGAGTGCAAGGGGTTGTGTTGAAAACTCTCACTAGAAAAGGGAGGACCCTTTCAGACCCTGATACGTCATCAGTAGTCATCGATGGTAGTTACTTAAACTGACGAAGCGATGTTAACGGATAGGCATTCTGGCAAATTTCTCACGACACTTGGTTTGGAGTGTGCCTCTGAAGAATCTCTGTATAAAGGGGCATGTAGCCTAAACACTTCAGCCTGCTCCTCCAGTCCAACAAGAATCAGGACGCCTTACCCCTAGACGTGAACGTGCAAAATGTACTGTAGTGGTAGGGCTAAGTGGTAAAGTCAAGGGGTATATTGGGATTGAGCCTTGGTGTGACATGTTGAACTTCAATCATTTAAACTTTTCTAAAAATCATTGATAAATAAACACTGTCATTTATGCGTCAGATTAGTCACAAGTATAAAATATGTTATTTTACAAAGCAGTGCGGTAAAGGGGAGTTCTCCCTGCTTGGGGAATTGAGACAAAAAACAAGTTACTCTAAAGAAAAACATATCTGTCGCTGAAATGAAAATGCTTTTTAGAGTTTTTTTTATGAATCTGGGATGGATCAATATACTGTCTGTGAATGTAGAATGACTTTGTTAAAGTAGTGGTTACTTACAAAGTAAAGAAAGACTTCTTGCTTTCCACACAGGTTTTGAACACAGGAACATTTTCACTTCTCTCAGGTGGTTGAAACCCCGCCAAACGCTGTCATGTAAACATAAACTTCAAATCTGGGATTAACATACCAAAGTACTGACTCGTTAGTGTGTTATTGATCTCTGTCAATGGCCACAGTGCAGTGAAACATGTGACATATTATTTTTCAAATATTCATTTGTCTTGCTCATGCAGCAGCAGAAATGAAAGTACCTAATTTAAAATGAGTTCAGCTGCTTGTATTTCTTTATTGCCTTAATTTAAATGGATCCAAAACCTTTGTAGCGCAGAGCATAGTCAATTGTAAAACCCCTGCCAATTTGTTCTCTCTGAAGATTCAAAGCAATTTAAATGACTTCAAAGAACAAGATACCATGCACACACTGGCCACTCTATAATTAACCTCCTTTACCTTGCTTGTCTGTGTATTACCATAAACTTCAAACAGCTCAGACAATGTTTGATAATGATGGTGATTCAAATAACACCATTTAGAGGTGTCAGTTCTGTTTCGTTTTCAGTACCAGAAGCATCAGCATCAGCGAAAACAACACAAAGCAGTAAGCATTCTGCTCATTTTCATCTCTGGAAATGATCGGTCTACACGGCTGCAGTCATGGCATTCTTCTGTCTCTGCTTGGTTTGTTGTTGCGGTTGCTGTCTTCCTCCCTCCCCAGTGTAGCCATATTGGTCTGGACTAGGATCCACCATGTGCCTGTAACCATAAAACAAGTTCACTGGTTTATTCATGGTAGACTGAATTGCTTTGTTCTTACTTAAAATGTTCAATGCGTATTTGAAACAATTAATTCCCTGCAGACTTTTACATGTTAAAATCAATTCACTGAATCATTTGTAAAGTAGGGTTTTAGTTCGTAGAGTTTACCTGGAATCATCTTCTTCCACAAATCCCCTACCTGTAGACTCCTCCCCCTGACCCTCTTGTCATAGTGTCGTACCGTAGACCACGAAGAGGGGGGATGGGGGAGGGGGGCACATCCTGCCGTAAGGGGCCTCTCTGCTGGGAGCTAAACATTAACGAAATATGAGACAGAACAGCTGAAGAAGAGTGTGCTTCCTTATAACAAAATACAAGGGAAAAAAGATTGACACAAAAGTTTAATAAAAGCAGATATGAAAAAAATGATGGGCGAAGTTGTAATCAAAAAGTTCTAGACCACAAACCTATTTTTCCAACTTCAAACATTATGGGTCATGCGGTATGAATCAATGTTCCTTCATCTTATTACCTTGGGTGAGGGTAGTACCCAGGGTCCATGCCCCGAGGGTCCACTGGCCGTGCATATGGCTGGCCAGGTGGGTAGCCCGAGTACGGTGGTGCAGAGTTGGGGTTATGGTAGGATGGGGACTGAGGGTATGCTTGTTGGGTCTGGGGAGGTGGAGAGTAATGACCCGACCAGGGCTGCATGGGGTGGTCAGCTGGATCCAATGGACCTCGCCTGGAAAGCACAACAGCCATTTTTTATATATGAATATATATTCACTGCCCTTAACGAGTGCTATTTGATAGATTTTGGCAAAATCCGTTGTGTGGTCCAATAAAAGAAAGCAGTAGGAAGTATTTTCATAAAAAGATGAAGCTGTATGAAGTGAAACAAACATGTTTGCCTGCATGAAAACACTACATAGATGCAGTTTGAACCTCCCCCTCTACATGAATTCACTCCGAACCAAACAAATCATCAACCACCTGCTGGCACTGTGAACATCATATTCGAGTTTGCTGTTTGTTTGTTTGCAATGTTCTTTTCATGACTTTTAATAAGAAAATATCAGCACATTCTAATGCTGCATTTATTGCCAGTTTCTGCAGCAACTCTGTTGAGTAATTGGATAAAATATTCATGAAAACCTGCTGAAAACTATTTATTATGGACAAGAGAGAAAGAGGACACACACACACTCAGCCAAAGCTCATATAGCAACAGAATACAAGTGACATGGGACAGTTTGAAGTCGGCTCAGACGCACATGCACGCACACACACACACACACACACACACACACACACACACACACACACACACACACACCTACACACACACACACACAGACAGACACACCGACACACACAGATACATGAACACACACAAGCACGCACACGCACACACACACACACACACACACACACACACACACACACACGCACACACACACACACACACACACACACACACACAGACACACACAGATACATGAACACACACACACATGCACGGCTGTGGTAATCCAGTCCTGTCCTGCTAATAGATATCGATGTCTTGTGCTCAGTGGAAAGCAAGTACACAAACATGTGTCGTCCACATAGCTAACATTATGAGGTATTACATTTTATCTCGCTGTCTTTCTGTCTCTTCATCTGTCTGCATTTCTTTCTCATCCCTTTATGATCCTCCCATCTGTCTCATTTTCCCACTTTCCCATTCTCTTTCATTTGTCTTTCAAACTTTGCTTCATTGAACAGCCTCTAGTTTTATACGTTTATCTATGTTTGTTCATAAGTACAAGTTAAATGAGTGCATGTATTAAAAAATCTGGCACCTTTTTTAGAAATAAAACTCAAACTGACTCCAATTTTTGATTAATATACTTCAAAATAATGTGTGCTGAAGCATGTACTTGTGCTCAAAACAGAATCATGTTACTCTCAAAAAGGATCATAATGACACTCATCATTGATACGCATAGTTGAGTGGGCGGGGCTCAGCAGCCTACTACCAACTGCAGAGTTGACCTGTAGCCTGGAGATAATGTTCATGTGCACCCAACCACAGAGACGGTTAGATGGAATCAAACACAGCAGATTTGTGCATAAATACTTGCACAGAGGGCACCCCCCCCCCCCCCACAAACACACACACACACACACAGAGCCAGAGTGCTGGTGGTCTCCACGCTGATGCCTGTTGTGTGTGCGTGTGTGTGTCAATTTGGGTGGTCAGCAGTGGAAAGCGTCTGACTAACTACATGCCCATCATGTTTGGGATGTCTGCTTCTGCCCCTCTTGGCTCCATATCCGCCATGGGTGCGTGTGTGAGTGTGTGTGTGTGAGTGTGTGAGTGTGTGGGTGCACGTAACATTTCTGCTTCTCTGTAAACATTTTCTGGTTTTCAACTTATTCTGCTTCAACTTATTCTAAGTCACTCTAGATCAACTCCATGTCTTAAATGTCTCATTTCTTGATGTCTATAACTTCTGTCTGCTCCTCGCCTGCTGCAAACCTACCAACTCGTCAGTCTGACAGCTGCCCTGTCTGCCCATTCGTCTGACTGACGGCATATCTCTCATTTTAGAAGTTTTATGACTTCTGCTGCAAGTGAATCAGCATTTCTTGAAACCCATCTCTGGTCCTGTACACCTCTGCCCAAGTCAGCATTTGGCCCCTTGCCCTGGTAATGACACCAAGGCAGCGATAAGAGACTGGGAGAGGATACTTAGGGGTGAAAAGTGCGGGACAAAGAGTGATAAGATGGAAAGGGGGAGATATGAAAGTGTAGAGAGAGGTATAAGTTTGGGATGCGGATGTAAAACAACAAGGGTTAGATGATCATTAAAGAGTTCAGGTAGTTACAACAAGAAGCAGTAGACAGTAAGAAAATATATCTGTAAGAATAACAAGTGATTCAGTTTTAAGCAACTTTTGCAAACAAATGTTTCACTTATCTACAAACAGTTGCAGCTGATGAACCATTTCTTATGAAGCAGAAAAGGTCAGTAGTCCATAAATAGATGATAAAACAAGTTTAAGATGGGAAGGGGACTAGATATTTGAAGAAAGAGTAAGGATAAAAATATGTTTCAATGAACATAATGATGTGAAGGGAGGTAATCTCTGTGATCGCTCAAGGGTAAAGTAAATGCTGTACTAGCTGATATTGCTCTGACTAGAGGTGGTAAAAAAAATCGAATCATGTAAAAATCGAGATTCTTCTCTTCTAGGATTTAAAATTGATTCATAATTTTCAAAAATCGATGGGCTAATCAGTCCCCATCTGCTCTTTAAATCAGTAGAATGCCATATAGAGCAACAAGAAATTCAGCCAGTCTCACAGATGACTTGAGTAGATCCTGAAGTATGTACTAATTAAAAAAAATAGACTTTGAATCCATGAATCCAGAATCGTTTTGAATTGAATCGTTACCCCAAGAATCGAAATCGAAATCGAATCGAATCGTGAGACACCCAAAGATTGCCAGCCCTAGCTCTGCCCAATGAATTTGATAGAATTATTACTTGTGGCCTGCTGTGATTTTGACATGATGCACTTTTCTGAAATCTCTGTCCACTCCTGTGTTAGCAATGAAACAGTGATCTAACGGAAAATAGAAACAAATCTAATGAAAAGTATTGAAGAATGTTTAAGGTAAAAACCATCAATCAGTTGGTTGAAGAAAATAATGTTTCATGGTTCACTTCCTGTTTCAGATTAACAGTTTTATTTGACTTTCAGTACAGTGCTAGTTCACTTTCTATTAAAGTTGGCTGGGCAAAAACAAACCATTTTACAAATGATCCTTGGTTGAGGGATTGTGATGGCATGTTCAAACTGCAGAACTGATCAGTTGGTCATGGCTATACTGGACAGATTCCCTGATAGTATAAATAATCGTTAGACGACTTAGAAACTCCTTAGAGTTGCCATATTGGGAGTGGAGTGGAAATCCAGAGGGGGATCTTTTGGGAATTCACTGTAAATCCGGTGGCAAGTTTGGAATTCTCTCTCCAGGAACCCGGTCAGCACAACACAGCAGCTGGGGATTATGGGGTAATGAGGATGGAAACCATTACACACACACACACACACACACACACACACACACACACACACACACACATACCCACACCCCCAAACGCACAAAAATTTGAGAACTAACACACGTATGTAGACAAAGACACACAGGAACATTTCACTGCATAAACACACAAAGAGAACACACACACACGCTCACTTCTCAAACCTTAGCTTAACCGCACTGCTAGCTGCTAATCACCCCCTCCCAAACCACACGCACTCTGGAGGAGGCAAATTGGCACACAGCTGGAGAGGAGTTAAGACCGAATGAGGAAGCTGGTGGTCTGTGTATGTGTGCATGTGTGTGCAAGAGAAAAATAGACAGAAAGATGGCAGCGGATGTAATGAATGAGAGCAGTTTCCTGGCACATGCAACATCTAGTTTAAGACAATGGAGCGAGTAATCAGAGCAAAATGAAAGAATTGAAAACTTTCCAGGCAGAACAGAAAAAGCCATTGGGGGCTTGGTTTGAAGTGAAATCAGCTATGAAATACCTGTTTGGGGATGACTTTTATAACACTGTGTAGATAGAGCACTCAGGCTCCATAGGTTATATATCAGAAAGGATAATTGGAACGATTTCTTCAGGACTGACAGTAATTAAGAGTAATGTGAGCCTCTCTAATTCCCTGGTATTTAAGAGATTTTGGATGGATTTAGGAGGAAACAAGGAGACGTTATATGTCTTCTGCACCTGCCCCGTTCCCTCACACACACTTTCACTTGCTTGTTCGGAAAGGGCTGGATACAGCTGTTGTAGTATAGTGCAAACTTACACACACACATTCGCACGCACGCACGCACGCACGCACGCACACACACACACACACACAGGCGTAGCCATCGCTCATCCCAGCATGTCAAAGAGAGACACAAACACCTTTAAGAAAGAAGGACGAGAAGTAGCATCGTGACACAACGCCTTCAAAAAAACACAATGACGGCCGTTTCACAGATGGATCATCTCAATAAAAGCAAAGCACAAACACAAACAACGCCGCCTCGAAATGAGAAGAGAGGAGAAGTTTGTGATGAGAGGGGGAGGGTTACAGGAGGTGAGAAAAAGAAGAAGGTGTGAGGAGATAAAGGGGGAGCAAAGAGTGATATTTAAAGTGAGTGAAAGAGGAGCGAGGGAAAGAAGAGGAGATAAACTACTCCACCTTTAATTCAGTTATCTCTTTATGAGTCTTTACAGAGCTGACTGCTCACCTTGTGTTGATGTGCATTCAAAACGGATTTTAGCTCTGAGGTTGGGAAAGAGCTTCATATATTCAAATGGCATTCAACAGTGTCAGATTCTTTGTCAATGAGAGTCACGATATTCTGACAGAGTGGTAATAAAACAGATTAATAGCTCAAATTGCTCCACAACTGCTGTCGTAATGTCATTTGGGGAGGCGCAGTGAAAATGGAGCCGCTGTGATCTAATGTCCCTCGAGTTAAACTAAGTTTAACTAAGTTCCATCTTCCTAATGTGATACTTCATTATGAAGCTTTAATCACAGACACATCACAGTCCAAACAATGAGGCAATAAAAGCTTAAGTGAGAAATAATGAAGGGTGGAGAAATACTTTATCTTCAGCAAGGGTAGGAAAGGAGGGGAATGATTATTTGTAGGAAGATTGTACCGGAATAAAAATGTATCGTGTCACATTCAACTTAGGTTTTGGTTTTAAACTGTATGTTCTTCCGTTTTCAGTACAACTATATACAATAAATTAAAACACTAAGTTACATACAAAATTGTATTTTATTTATATAATGTATAAGTTCCATGGGGGGGGGGGGCTATAGGACTAAAGCCTCTGAACATGGTGCACACAACATAATCGCAAGGCTATCCAGCACCCCAAATAATAATCTTTGACCCCCCCAAAAAAAAAAAAAAAAAGTCACCTGGTACCCAGAAAATGCTAAACCATCCATTCATCAAGGAGTGAAAAGAGGACTTCACCATGTCTGATGGCTCTTAGGAAAACCTAACATTTGGAAACAATTTCAGGGAAATAAGGTATTGCTTATGACCAGTGATGGGACGAACACTTTACTGTAACGCCACTGCTATTTGAGGTAACTGGTAATGTGTCCAGTTACTTTCCAGATTCAATAACACCAGCTCATGCTAGCTCAGCAGACCCTCCGTACAAACAGCAGGCTTGATTCAAAACACCTTCAGCTCCACGATCTGTGAGACGAACTAGTAGACTGATAGACAGGTACGTTGTCGGTGACATGTTTCGTATCAACTGTTGAGTCTTTTGCATTCAGAGATCTAATTGGTAAAATACCTACAAATTGAAAATGACTACAGTGTTATTTAAAATGTGCGAGTTGTCAGAGCAGAATTCTGCCACAGCAACACTAAATAATGTGAACATGAATATGAGGATTGAAGCAAAAACGTAATGCTTAAGTTACTTTTCCGAGTACCTAGTTACTTTTTACAATGCAGTAACTCCGTTATCTCTAGTAAGTTACCTTTTGATAGTAGTGACTACTAACTTTTTTAAAGTGGGATAGTGGTAACTAGTGTCTGTAAATAGTTACTTATTTTCAGTAACTTGCCAAACGGTGCTTATGAGTATGTTTAGGTCTTCTGCAAAATACTTTCAAATCAAATGTAATGATGTGATTCTTTTGGGGATCCTGAGATATACTTATGAAGTGTCTCGTCTTTACTACCAGAGACGTAAGTGCCAGCACAGAGGATATTACCTTTGTACCAAACATGTGGAAAGTGGGGACATTCAATAATGATTGGTTCTCTAAGTGATCATGCCAGATGTTAAGGCATCAAGCAGAAAGGGAAGGCTTTCAGCATGATTGACAGCTGTCTTTGTTAAACTAAATTAACTATAAAAGGCTGCCGTGTAAGCCTACAGCAAGGCTACAGTATGTGGGATCTGGAACTGTATTCACTGTGAGAAGTGTAATAACAAAGTCTTAACAAGACAGAGCTGAGTCATTAAGAAAGGTGCCTGAAGCAGCACTGAGAGCTTCTCCTGTTTTATTAGGAGAAGGCCAGTAAGACACTAAGCTGTTTTCCTACTTATGGTTAAGTGGTTACATACTGTTGGTCTGTGAGTGTACGACAGAGATGGTATTCTGTTGGTTCAGCTGTCAATGTGGTTTGTGTTGGTGCTAGAGTGAGTGTGTGTGTGTGTGCGTGTGTGTGTAGGTGTGTGAGTGTGTGTGTGAGTGTGTGTGTGTGTGTGTGTGTGTGTGTGTGTGTGTGTGTGTGTGTGCGTCAAAAGACCCTAAACCTCCCTCGACTCCTGACCCCTTTAAGTCACATGATACTCCATCAGTTCCCACCAAACACTCAGAGGTTGAGGTCAAAGGCTAACAAAGGGTATTATCAACCAGGATTAGGGGGCATACCAAATACATAGACATAACATCCAAACCATCAATGCCATTTGGAAAAGTTAACAACCATTTGCCCGGGATTAGACCATTGTTAACCCTGCAACTGCAACAGGAGAAAACTAGTCATACTGAATGTTCATTGACATGATGAAGTTCGGTTAAAAAGAGCAAACTTTCATGCACTAATATCTGAAACCAGAGGCCTGGTACTTTACAAAGGCATAAACAAAGACATGCAGCTTGGCTGATATTAACTCATGTTAATTGTTGGTTTGGTTTTTTGAGCTGCAAGTTAAATGATATGACAGTACAATGATACAACATTTCAATGCTAGTGCATGTCATGGGTTTCACAAACCCATTTAGGATCAGGACAGAGCTGCTATTGTGATCCTGAACTCCATATGGTGCCACCTTGGCTCACATGCAGATGATATTTTAGTAATCAAAGGTTGTTGTTTCTTTTGCCTTTGGAAATAATGCATGGTTATGGCCTGTTTTGTTAAGACCTCTTATCATATGCAGCCTACATCAAAGTTAAATATACAACAAATGTAATACAGCTTGGACAAATGTACAAGTTTTAGGTTTAAGACGTAATTACCTCTTAATACTGACATTTTTAAACTCACTTTTTACAAGTCTCATGTTATTTGCCGCGGACAGAACTTATGGGAAATTTAAAAAGAAGAATCTGCTAGTTTATAACACCTCATTTCACATTGGTTTCTGTGGTTTACTGACCTCTGTCAACAGCAGCATAGCTGACTCAAATATAAAGCTGAATACCAAGCAGATTTGGATTGAATATTGATGATGAAAGGAGGTTGAATGCAGGGTCAGGATACAAAAAAAAAACTAAGATTGAACAGTGTTTAACTGGGATTATTTAGAACTCTAACAAAGATAAAGATGCAATCAATTGTTTCTGACCTGCATGCTAATATTGTGCTTTGGGCTACGTGCCAAAGATTTTATTATTGTGGAATAAACAGAGGGGGCAAGTTTGTGTTTAAAAGATCGGCCAACAAGGACGTTCCAGGCAAAGAGCAGACCACTAAAGGATAAAATCTTCATCTGTATTCCTTGAAACAACCGAAGAGCAAAGGACAGACAGGCAGATGAATTTGAAAGAGGGCAAAGTGTTAGCATAAACAGAAGACAAAGAGGTGTGAGGGCTGCAGGCCGCAAAGGGCTTTAGCTAGAAAGGAAAGAAGGAAGAGATGGAAGACAAGGACTACGACTGAAATTACTCACTATTAATCACATAGTGCAATACATTTGCCTTTAGGCTATGACATGTTCACTCCTGTCAGTCAATACTGCTTGGGGATGACAAAATCTCAGTTAACTGCTGCTCACTTTTGACGAAACTATGAGAGAACAAGGGGGTGTCAGCACAAAATGAGGACAATAAATACAGCGTGAGAGACAGCGATTGTCTCTAAAGATGAAGATGAGACACACAAGGCTTCCAGCAATTAGCTTTAGCCAGGGAAGCCATTAAATAGTCAAGCAGAAGACAATGTGGAAAAGTTGAGTTACAAGACAAGTAGAAGATGATAACTCGAAAAGAAGAAGAAAAAAAAATATTTAAAAGCTGAAGCAAAAAAAAATTACAAATAGTAACTACAAGCACGAGGGATTGAACCTCCAAGATGGATGTCTTGTGAAGCTGAGAAAAAAAAAAAGATGGAGGAGGAAGAAAGGAGCAGAAAATTAGAAGGGAGGGACAACAAAGAAAAGTAATGGAAGGGAGGGGGAAGAGAAGAAAGCAGGCAGAGAAACAAGTGCTGCCCTCCAGAGAACTGGCATGCTGAAGGTCAGCATCTGCTGAGAATAATGGGCCCTACTTTAGAGGGACATGCACATACACACACACATGCATACACACACTCAGGGTACTTGCTCATACAGTTCACGTTTGATTGAAACTAAACACCTTTCAGGGGCTCCTATCTGTCTTTGTCAATAAAGTTCTGTCAAATATGATTAGTCCACTCAGATATCACGAATTACAAACTGACCAGTCCAGGAAACTAACATGATTACATTCCCCTGTGTACAGTATGTTGGTGCATGTGTACATGTATTGGAAATAAGCAATGTGTGTATCAGGTCATGAATGTGTGTGGCTGTGAACATATGAGGGTGCAGAATTCAGAGTTTGTATTTTAAAGAACATAGCGTGTGTTAAGAGAAAATAAGGACAAAGCCAGCAGGGAACGAGATAAAAAGACCACAGCTGGATAAAAAGGGTATATTAGAGAGAAAATGAAAGAATACGGTTATAAGGGAAGTACTTAAAGTGATGAGTAGGAGAGAAAGGCCCAGTGAAAAGGGGGAAATGGAGAGTGAATCAAATTAGAGCACAAAAAAGTATAAAAAATGTCAGAGAATAAAAAGAGAACAAGCAGTGAAAGAAAAAAAAGCCAATGAGATGGGAGAAGGACAGAGGAGAAACCATTAGAGGGAAGTGAAAGGAACTGAGGGATGAGGGCCCTTCCAGATGGTAGGAGACTGTTGCCTCGGAAACACAGAGAGGGCAGAACAATAGGGATTTGGAGTGGTGTTTTGCATCCCATCATAATACAGCCATGCCATTTGGAAACTGAATGATGAAGCTACAGCCAAACATTTGGCAGACATTTTTTGAGGCCGTTCCTCAATAAATACACCAACACGTCAAAGAGAGATGAGCTGACAGACCAACAGACGAAGAAAGCTGTTCTCCACATCACCACAGTTCATTTCCTTCTCAACATACGTTCATGTAAGTGTAACTTCTCTTCCAATGCTGCACACTCACACCTTGAATGTTAAACAGAAACTCCACACTCAATGAAATGGGCACACTGTGTTACCCAACACGTACCCAAACACGTTGTTATTATATGACGCACTGCAAAAACTAGTTAGAACATCTCATTTCAAGACACTTAACAAGTACAATGTTGCTTTCTGAATTGGCAGATATCTTTTTTTTTACTATTAACACAAAATTCAGGCCTTACTTTTTCTCACTTTATCTTAAAATAAGATGTTTATCTGGAGTTGTCTGGTGACTGTGCTAATAAGAAGTGTGTGTGACATTTATGACGACAAATTAGACAAACACACTTGTTAGGGTTTGTGTTTTTGCAGTGCGTGTTTGGTAATATATTGTTAAAAAAAAAAAGAGAAGTAATTTATTTTCTGCAGCCAAAAAGGATTAAAACCTAGAAAGTGAAATTTGTCTTGACTAAATTATTTTGTAAATATATTTTAACATTTTTAAACAACACATTTAGACCTACATGTAGAATTGTATTAGAATGTTTACATTAAAAAATCTGAATTTATTCAAAATTGACATTTTATTGACATTTTATAGTTGTAACGGGACGTGTCTTGTCGAGGCGGCTGCCATGATGAGCCGCCATGACAGACAGAATATGTATTGTTGTTGCCGTGGAAACACCGGATGTTACGTCAAAGACGGCTGTTTGTCTTTACTACATCAACGTACAGTTCGTTTTCAAGGGGGGGGGGACACTCCCATGATTCCCAGCTAGCCTCGACATCATCTTTTGTTATTGTAGTATTGATTGAGAGCCCCCTGGCGGCAGAATCTACATATTGTATCTTTAAAGGAGAGAGTGAAAAAAGGGTTGTTGAAGATAACAAATTCTTGAACATTTGACTCATTTCACAAAGGAAAGTAATTCATTGAAGGGAATATAGCTGAGTTAGAAAAATCCTTCATTAGTGACACATTTCAACACATGTTAACCTATTTGAAAGGAATCTAGCCAAAATATTACAACTCTGAGATATGAATCTTAAAAAACTTGAAATTAAAAACTTTCCCAGAGGAGTGGAGAAAATCTAATAGATATTATTACTGACTGTTCTGAAATGACCCTAAAGTACAGATATTCACTTTCCTAACATCAGAGGAAATAACCTTGTTGCAGAGAGAACCTCTACAAAAAGGCAACGTTAAATTAGGCCATGAGTCAAGTTTAATGGTGCAAACAAACTTGCTGGATGTATTAACTTGAAGATATTTGGAGGTGCAACAGCCATAAAGATAGATCACACTGACAGAGAATTGGGTGCACCTGAATGGGCCTATCTATACTACCTGAAATGTAAGTTATGGCAGTATCATACATTACCACTTTCAGACAGTACAGCGGCTGACTTCCTGAAACATAAAGAAATCCATTACTGATAATACCATAGCCCATTCAAATAGCCTCCATTATTTCACATCTTGAGCCAATAAGGTTCCCCCTCAGCAAGATGTAATGGTTTCAAGCTGGGGACATTTTGCTCTGTGCATGACCACGGGATACAAATTGCAGACTAAATTATGATCCCTCAATAGCCACTAATCTGGTACATGAAGAGAGGTTCTGAATAGTACTTGTTAGAGGGAGATGAGTGATAAGTGAAAAGCAGTGAACACATGTAAGTATTGTGATTTCCTTAAGAATGGTCTTTGTGACATGCACAAACATCAGTGTTGCCAGACTGAAAATACCACAATATCGTACTGCAGCTTTAAAGTTAGCGCATTTTACTCAAAACTATCGTACACGTAAAAAAAAAAAGAATTGTCCTAAATGCCACACTGAATAGGGACACTATGACCTGCACACCATATTGATTTAAATAAACAAACAATGGAACACATTATTAAAGTCAATTGTCCTGCTCTGCGTGTAGCTAAGCTAGTAGCATCTGAAGTTGTTGTGACGTGTGTTTTCCTAAGCCGTTTTCACATATGCACTCCAGAAAATATCTAGATAATTTCGGGAGGACTGCTCCGGAGATCATCCCGACCTGGCTGTTCACATATGCTCCTCACAGCTGGAGACTATCCCTGTCAGACGGGAGGGAAGACATGACGTAAAAAAAAAAAAAGCAGAAGTAGTGGACGAAGCAACAGAGTCCGCTACACAACGCTATAATGAGAAAATCCCATTGGCTCAAGGGGAATTCTCCAGAGAATATCCTGCGGTGTTCTCATATCAGCCCACTCGGACTTGCTGCGGAAAAAATAGTAGGAGTCTGGCAGGAGAAACTCTGGGTGAAATCTGAGTGAAAAATGTAGCTGTTTGTGTTCACACATACAGCTCCTCAGGGAAATATCCTGAGTTTTTCAGGAGATTTCTGCTAGTGTGAAAGCCCTACTACAGTCTGTCTGGCAAAACGAGCCACAGGCATGAGCAGGGATGATTTGATTGGCAGGTAGAGCCTGGCAGCAGAATGGAGGGCGTGTTGTTATGTGATGGCCATTTCAGTCATGCTGATGTGATTGGTTGCTCTCAAATCACAAACAATGTTTGGTTATGGGGACATTGAAATGGAAAAATTATCATACATTTGGCCTTTTCTGCAATTATTGATCGTACATCGTACAAAGGGCAACACTGACAAATATGTTATTAGTTTTTGTGGGTCACCTAAAGAAAAGTCATGACTTGCTCTTTACAAATCAACTGCATATCCCACCACTGTTACACAATGACTTCAGTTAAAATGAGTTACACTTGTTATCATTGAAAATGTAATGCATATCTGCATCTTCTGAGTCAATTAGGGATTGTGTCCATTGATGGAGCGTTTTGCACTGGCAGCGCCCACAGTTTCAGAGCGTGTGTCATCGGTGCTCATTGTTGCTAGGTTGGGAAGTTAACTTCTGCTTCCTTTGTAGTGGCTGTTAGGTCGGTTTTAATAGCTCTATGTGCTAAATATTTTCCTTTATTCAAGGAAATATCACCAAGAAAACATGAAAACAATGTAAATCAAATCCTGTCCTGGCATTGGCAACAGCTCAAAACCTGGAACTTGGACACTTGAAAAGATGAGTCAGATTCGTTTCTCCTCCGTCATTGTTGTTGACAAAGGTGATATCAGAAGTCCGGCCCCTACTTGATCTCTATTGGTCGGTGAGGGAGATGTGGCATTGAGGAACACGATCGCGTTCCAAAAGTTGACTGTTTTTAGCTGAGACTGATCAGAGCACAGCGACAAGAACAGCTAATGAAGAGGGCGTTCTTTGTTCAGGACGCTGAGCACTAAAAACGCTGTACTGCATTGGTATTGAAAATGGGCACTGCCAGCCAAATAAAGGCCTTAGAGGAAAAAGGCCCTAAAGGGATCTTGGAGCTGGAGGTAAATGTGAATTTACTAACTTGACTTCCCAAACCTGATTGTTTTATTTCATTGTCAAACCCCTGCCTGCTGCAATAACATGAGCTGCTTTGTGTTTCAGCAGATTCATAAATCATTGTAACGATCGATGGCCCGTACTATTTGGTATCAAATAATTTAAATTGAGCTCTTTTCTTTTTCATTTCATCCCCACACAGTCATAATGCCCCCCTTTACAGTTTATATAATTGAAAAAAAAAGAAAGAACTTTAACACATTTAATTAGAATTTAACTATCTAGTATAACTTTGAGAATTGCTAAAAAAACAGAAACTTGTAACAGCACAGGGATGGCAGATGGTCATTATGCTGCAGCCAGATGTTATCATTTCACAGCTGCAACTGTTTAAATGTTCCAATCACGGTTCATCTTCTTGTTCTCAGGACAGATATAAATAATAGCGCAGAATTACTTGATGTATTTCACACATTCTTGATGATTAATGAACTGCCACAAAGTATAGTCAAACCATCATCAGCCCTCACAAAGGGCTGATTTGAAAAAGGCAAAGAAGACGTGAAACAAACTTTCAAATGATTCAACTTTCGATTCAACTTCCCCTGGCTGTTATTTTGCCCCTATGGAACATGAATCTTGTGTGTAGATCTCACAACCTGTAGCAAATATCCTTCCCTCCACATGAGCATAATATCACTTAACACCAGTTCAACTGTAGTGTTCCAAAAACCATGATAAACATTTACTGGCAGGGTCCTGAAGGGAAAAGTTCCTGCCTCACCCCAGGGTCCAGACATATGAAAGCCTATCGTGCTTGGGTCATGCAGGGAAACACTGGTCCTGCAACACACTACAGATTGTGACCCAACTTTTTTCCGTGTCCGTGATCAAGATCAAAGCTGCGACTACATCTCTTTAGAGCAACAGTGGGTGAACACATCAGAAACACTAGAAGCTAGGAACAAGATAGGGTCAAGAGGGAAAAGGGGAGAGGGAGGAGGAGGAGGAGGGAGGTAGACTATGACAGGCAGGGTCTTGCCTGGGGTCTCCTACCGGGCTTACAAACAAGCAGAGACTCGATGAGTCCAGAGAAACACAGAAAAACAACGGGACAATGGGCTGGATTGTGCAGCAGTTGTAAAGTGGTCTGGGAAACTCTCAGGCCGGGTTGGGAGGTCTCCTCAAGAGAGACAGAAAGAGAAGTGAGAGACATTCTCATTTCATTTCCCCTCCTCAGCAGAGTTCAACAATATACTCAACAATGTCCTTTTCACCCCAAGTTCAGAAAGAATGGGAAGAGGAGGGGCTTAAAAAAGAGAATGATGCAAAGAGGAAGGGCAGAAAGTGCAGGGCAATAAATGACGATTCGTACAAGGGGACGGAGCGCAAGATGGCATACAACATCTGCTTTGTAATTACTAATCATCTAATTATCATTGTAATGAGGAAGTGGACAACCTTCCCAAAGTCCTGAACAGAAATTCTGATTGGCTCTTTAATCCAATAAGAGTTATAACAAGGACAAATGGGAAAGGGTGTTTGGCTAATCCAATTGGGTCAAGGCTGTGTTTAGAACAACCGGTCGCTGTTTCATCTGAAATCCTGGGAGAGCAAATTCAAGCTTTTAATCAACGTTAACTCACCAGTGTGCTATGAATGTCACATGCACAGGACATACAGACAGTTGACGTGGAATCAACGTCATTCCCTTTTTATTTTGTCTCAGTTTTTCTACATAAAGAATATTAAGGGAGGAAATATTTCTATGAGTGTGTGTGTGAGTTTTTGCTGTGTTTACGAGTAATAGAGAGCAAAAGTGCGCACCTACCATGTGTGCCCTAATAGAGCACACATGGTAGGGGCATAACCTGCTAATGTTTAACATAGACTCTGATGGCCATCTACTACAGACCTCTCAATGACTGCCAACTCTTTCTCTTTTCTCTTTCTCCCACCGACACAACCAAGCCTTAACTGACTAAATAATGCAGAAGGCAAATATGTAGATAATCATTGAATAAGATTCATGCAGCTCATGCTTAAACACTGACACAAAGTAAGTCACATGGGAAGTGGTCAAAGACACATACCCACATACCATTTAACCACAACTTGAGCACGGCAACTCTTCTGCTGCATCTTCTTCTGTTCACCCTTTCCATCTTCCTTTGTACACCGATGGAGCAAGGGGGTGTAAATCTTGGCTCCTCAATCACACTGCTAGCACTCACCATTGGTGATGTATGGCTGTGTCCTTCATACTTATTGCCTGTACTGTTTCTGGAGCAGCCTGTCCTGTAAGCGTTAGAGCACACTTTGGGTTCTAGTATTCCCCTGGTAAGAGGGAGCTTAACCCGATGTATTCGATATGCAAGGTCTGCAAAATGAAAGCGAAGTACTTCGTGAAAGATTCAAATTCCTGAGCTCACATCCTATGCCACCACACGGAGTTGAAAAAAGTGGAACAACGGCTAACAACAGCTGACCCGACGCACACAGCATCACTTTACAGATCTGCCAGCCAATTCAGGACTGGCAAAAAAATCAAGATCCATTGTGTGTCTCATTCCAAAAGACCTGCGCCCCTACAGAGTTATCATATAAGAAGGTTTTAGATTTATGATCACGTAATCCTTTTTTCATTTGCACGTTTTTAAAAACATTCAAAGACTGTGTAAAATAAGCCCACACATTTTATTCATAATGCAGTATTTTGCAAGATAAGCATGAATAAATGTTATCTTTGTTTTAGGTTTTCCTCTGTGTATTTACATCAAAATTAGCTAATACAAATGTAAAAAAAACAAAAAAAACAGCTGCATTCTCCATTGTGCTTTTAATGTCAATTATCTGCAGCTTCTAAGCACACTTAAATTAAAGGTTATATAGGTTTAAAATGAAAGGGTATAGGTACACACAAACTCAACAGTGGCCCTTAGTTTCAGTACATAATGTCCTTTTTTAAAAGTAAGACGAAAGGGAAGAATAAGGGAATGAAAAATACTGAGAGAAGGCGGGATGTGGAGGGTGAGGGGTTAAGAGGATAGAGAGGTCGTTTTAAGAAAACTGTCATGTGAGGAGACCTTGGAGGGCTCAAAGTGAGAGGACATGGTCTGTTGTGTCCTCCCCTCTTTATGTTTCTATGTTGCTTACGTCTCTCCGCTCTAAAGGGGAACAAACAACACAACAAGTACACATGATTGGATGGGGGATACATGAAGTTTATAGTCTATACTCAAATGAAAAAGAGTGCTGGAAAGAATTAACCATGATGCATTATTAGCTATAAGAGAGCATCACATTTTAATGATAAAAAAAAAGATTGGTGTAGTTCAGTTATCTTTACATGATGGCTAAGAATCAAGGGTAAATCATATTTAATTCACCCGGACCAAAGATGATTTTGTGTCTTTTTCTGAATAGTTTCAGGGTGAAGAAAATGAAACCATAGCTCTAACAGCTCTATTTCACGCACTGACATTTGCTGACAGTTTGTTAGGTAGTGTTTGTGCTTAAGGCAGGGAAACCTCATCCACTGCTGGGTCATGTTTTAATTTTAGAGCCATCAAAATCTTATGTCACAGTGATACTGAGCGCACAAACACACACACACAGACGCGCACGCGCACGCACACGCACACGCACACACACACACACACACACACACACACACACACACAGACACAGACACAGACACCCACACACACACACACACACACACACACACACAGCCAGTGCTCCGGTTAACAGACTCGGAGCCAAATCTATACTACCTGGGTAAGAAACCCTGCAGCTATTTCTGGCTTCTCTTAAATTACTACAAACACACAAACACATATATATACACCCCATTACACACACACACACACACACACAGCTTCCCACCACACATTCATGTAGGTACACACAGGCATGCAGACACTAGATACACACAGCCTGCTAGCTATTTCTGAGCCAGTGGCAAAATAATATGTTTTGATAAGGTCAGCAGCCTGTATGTGGATACCAAACACACTCTAGATGCTGAAATGTCTCTTGAGTTAATTGACAGCAGGACAAACATGCAGACAGACTTGCAAAGCTCGGGAGAAAGCAGAATTAAGAGGGAGGCGAAGATGAGACCATTTCAGACGTAAAGTCGAGAGGGGGAGGCATATCCAATATTTTCTCTCTATTAAATCACAGCTTTTTTGGCATTTAGATTAGTCTGTGTAATGTGGAAAATTTAAATCGACTCACTTAAATGAGGCGCCATAATAGAAAGAAGTAAACCAATATTCTGCCATTTCACCGTAAACGTTAAGTCAGTTCAAATTCAAACCTGCCGGTTAAAATCTACAGCATTCAGAACATCACCTGCTTGTTTTTTTCATGTCAAAGAATCATATGTAACACATCAGCATTGCTATGGTCTTATGACACATGTCGGCTGTGTAGAACATGCGTCAGAGCTGTTACCAGGTCGTAAGCAGGCCGACTCACAAAGTGACTTTTATGGTGAAATGACTTGTGGGTACTTCTCAAACATGAGGCGTACATGTAAAGTTGGCAGAGCATTCTGGGATTACAGCACCCCGTCTGAAAGTGGAAACAGAGACAGGGTGTACTGTATGTGAGTGTGTGTGTGTCTAATTTCCCAAGGCTTTTCAGATACCACAGCCAGACCTCAAAACTATCATCAGTGTTCTCGCTCCCATCTGCCAAAGTCATCACCCACACACAGACACTTTCTCTCTCTCTCACACACACACACACATGCATGCACAGTCGCGCACACACAAGAAGGAGGTGTGAGATAGCCATCCCTCACCATTTTTTTTTTTTACAAGGGTGGGAACCTGGCTGTAAACTTCTTAACGTTCTTAACTTCTGTCCGTCAATCCACACACTGACTTCCTCTCTCTCTCTCTCTCTCTCTCTCTCTGGATCGCTCTCTCTCTTTCTCACACACAAACAAACATTTGTTGTCTGCTTGTTAGTCTGCTTAGGTGTTGGTTCTTAAAAGAAAATAAAAAGAGGTGACAAGAAGCTAGTAACAACTACTCGGAATTTTCCCTGTTAAAAGTTTACACTTGTATTTCACATGACGACATATATTTTTAGATAAGGAGAGTTTACAGTACGGTGATACCAGGACTGAACAGTGGCTTTACTGAAGTACATTACTTCAGAAAGCAGGACAAGACAATAATATGGAGTTTTTAAAATATTTAAAAAATGCAGTAAGAGCAGAGAACTGACGCGGAGGCCTCTGAGGCAGGAAGTGGAAAGTTCGGTAATGAAAAATGACTTGTTGAAAGAGCGAGAGTGAGTGATGATGGTCGGAGAATACAGCATGTCTTCGACTCACATTGAGATGTTTGAATTGTCAGAGAACAGCTGTGGTTTCATGCTTGTTTCAAGCCAGTTTGACACCATTTAATAAAACAACTACGGCATTTCTGGACATGAATATTTATCTGATTACATAAGAAGAACACATCATGAGACATTAAGAGAAGGAATCCATCAATAATTGATTAGTACGCTCAGACAGCTCTTATTGTTCTTTTGTGGGCTAATATTAATGATTTTTTATGCTGTCCAAGGAAGAAGAATACAAAATGAACCATGCAATAAACTAACTAATGTTGTGCAGAGACAGCTGTGTCGATACGTTTCTCCTGAGTCCCTTTACACACCTGTCCACTCGAGTTTTCAACTCTCTGAATGAAAATAAATCAGGGGTGTGGAATGATGAGTGATTGAAAAAGATTTTTTTTTAGAGTGTACTGGGAAGCAAAATCTAAACAATGAAACATGTACAAACAATGGCTCATTATTACAACTTGAAACAAATACATTCTCAAGTTTTTTAAGCTCTTGAATCTTTCAAAATAAATGTCCCTTACAAGAAATGGTGAAGAATGAATACATCTTTTTACTAAAAGTTAACACAAAGAGCTTTAGTTGATGGGCTTGAAAAGCATTCTTAAGCTTAAAGAATAGTCTGATGAATGATGCAATCACATTCATTTATAACAAGCAGTTTAGTGAAGACCCCTAGAAACTGAATAAAGCTTCAGTGACATCAAGTCTTGCTGCTGAGTTGAAAGAAGAAGGGAAGCTGATTGGATGAGCTACATCCCAAATGAGTTCCTCATAGTGAATGAAACATCTTGAGTGGAGGTAGGTCTTGAAATTGTTATTTAAAGCTAACAAAACACTCGTACAAAAAAAACAGTGTTGAATATTGCCGCTCTGTTCAATGCAACATAAAGAAATAAGCTTTAACAGTGAAGGTCTAATGCAATCGGAAAATAATGAATAAAAAACAAAAACTCATGGCTACTTTGAAAACTACTATTGTGCATAAACCAAAGTGAGGATTGATGGGGGGGCAGATCTAGGAGTCAGGGATCACTTTTCAACTCCCGTCTGAGAGTGTGTTCCCCAGAGGAGAGGCAACGTGATTTCCTGGCTGACACTGAGGCCTCCGGAGACTCACAGACTACACAGATTTAATTAGAGAGGAAAGCAGAAAAAAAAGAGAAGAGGAGAGAGGAGAGGAGAGGAGGACGGAAATGTGTGCAGGAAAAGATCTTCTTTTTGGACATCCTCATAACAGGGAGGCAGAAGAAGCATTACCTTGGTAAGGAGGCATACTGACGTTCCACCTCTTCATAACGTGGTGCCAACCGGGGATCTTGCCCTCTGACTGGCATCTGGAAAAAAGAGACAGTTGGTTAGTTTATAAGTTAAAAGTGTGAGTCCAAGCATGTTGAGTGTGCACCCATAAGCCCCTCTTTCTTCTTGCATGTGAGTCTCTGAGTGTGATTCTGTGTGTGTTTGGGATTCGGGGTAATTGATGATTGACAAAGGCTAGTTATTAGGGATTTAAAGTCAGGGTTTTGGTCTTCTGAGGATTTTTTTTTTTGAGGGGCGGGGGTGGGGGTCTCCATGCTAGATTAGGTTACTTCAAAACAGGATGGAGTCATCTCACACACACACACAGTCACACACATACAAAGTCAAGTCTCATCTCCATCTTAAAGTAAAAAAGAGATTACGCCGAGCTGCTGACAGTTCAATCTCTACCATTTCCTCTCTTTCTCTACATCTCACTGCTTCTTCTACTTTCCCTCACATCTTTTTTTTCCCCCTCTTCTCACACTTATTCCCATTCCCTCTCTTTTCTCCTCTCGCACACACACATTCAAAAGTACAAGCGCACACACTCACACACATAGTCTCTCTGTCAGAGATTATCCCGGTCTATTCAGTGGGGAGATTCCAGCTGCCGCGGCGCTCCTTAAAGAAGCCGACTAAACCCCAAACGTCAACAAGCTCCATTAACACACTCACACACACGCACACACACACAAGTATGCACGAATACAAACACACATGCAAACATATACACAAGCCATTTTCTCTGTAAGACACACTGACTATTGTAAATGAGACTCATTTTAACATAATGTGGGGGTGAGAGAGGGAGATAAAAGTCAGTGTTGTGACTCTGCATACATGCTGAGTTTCGAACAATAAAAATAATACTCATACGCAGCATTAAATAGTCCCTTTGGGGTCTATGCGTTGCTAAGCTTTGAAAATACGCCATCAATTGTAGCCTTTCACACCCTTGCACAATATGAAATGGTGCTTTCTGACTGGCTGTGTCACTGTATGTGATCTGCACGTTTGAAGCTGTTCTGTCCTGTAACATTATTATGTACACCATGTTCCCACATGGTGGAACAAAAAAAGAGTTTAAGAGCACCATTAGATCCAAAAGAACATAATGGACGTAGCTGAAGTGTGTGTGTGGGTCCCAAGTGGTGAAGACAAAAAAAAAGTTGAAGGATTTATTGAAAACGAGGCTCTTTTTCTCTCTTCAATTCAAAGTAATACTGTCATCACAAAAGGTGCTGAGAATTAGATATTATAGACCACGGCTTTTTCTTCTCTCTCTGCATTCCAGGGAACGAAGCCAAGAGGCATATAAAACAGATTTGCCGGGCCTGCTTTCTTTTGAACACCTGTCTTTATAGCTTCAATATCTCAGATAGAGAGAGAGCAGGATATTAAGTTGGAGGAGAGAGGTGGAGCGAAAGAATGAAAAGGCATTAAAGCAGAGGAAAGGAGGTAAGAGAGACAGAGTGAATGAGAAGTAAATGACATAGAGAGAGCGGGGGAGGGTGATATAGAGAGGAGGAGGCATATTATGATGCCATTGAGAAGTATCAGGGATGAGAGGTGAATTATAAAACAAGAGAGAATGGGGTGAGGACGAGGACGAAGGAATAGAGAGGTTAAAGGGACATGGACGAAACAATTTCAACAAGATATTAAAAAGGGGGGACCAGAGATAGTGGGATGGGGGAGAGATGAGAGAGGGAATAAATGTAACATCTGGCAGAGGTGAGAGTGATGATTAAGGGGGTTAAAAAAAGGGGAGAGTCATGAATGGAGGGGGGGCAGGTGTTGGAGAAATGGAGGAATAAAAGCAGTTGAAATACAGTGTTTATATAACTGTTCTTAAGGGTTGGCGTCATTCTTCGTTTTTCTTTAATGTAAAAAAACACATGGAGTTATCTGGACAAAACCAACAAGGCAGACCAGTCCTTCCTTTAACAAGCTCTAACCATCTTTTTCTTTAGTCTGACTAGAAACTTGTCAACAGAGAATTGATTTAAAGTTTAGTCTCTAACCTGATGATAAGCTGCACGTGTATGACAATGTATATAAATGGAGATTACTTAGAAGCTAAATGGTCAACATTGCAGAAGGGCTCAGGGTTTGTGTGCCAATGTGTTCCGCCTCATTTTCTCTCCTCGTGGATGGCTGTCCTGATACAGTCAAAGCTCACACATACACTTCATCTCCTGGGTTAAAGTCCTGCATAGTTTAACCCATTCAAAACACCCAACCCCAAATTGACTTTATCAGTCTTTCTGTATGTTCCTCAGAACAGTAAGCACTCGGTGTCTAATACGGTAACTGTGAGTTACCATGTGTGTACCATCTTTATCATAGACTGTATACACATGGACGTAGTGTCAGTGAGGTCACCTATTGGTTCCTGAAGTGGACTTCTGAAGTTCACCATTAGGACCTCCCCTTTTTGCCAGAAAAAAAACATTAAAAGGCCAAACCACACTGACAAGTGTGTTTGCAGCCCTTAAAGGAATCTTTTTCAGTCATAATTTGTCTACAGTCTCATTTTGTAAAATCAATCGTAAGAGAATCGTATCGTGAGTTGAGTGAATCGAAAAAGACTAACTTTCGGTCAACCTAGTAACAGTCAAAGAGCTGGAGCTGAGGCGGGCCTTAAGCCCCCTGATCAGCTACAACCCGCCCGCCCGTAAGTCAGATCAGCCCACGCCCCTGAGTTTTTTTGAATTTTAGGATAATTCTTATCATAAAATTCATAAAATCAAAACAGAAGAGTTCTAAAAAAATTCCTCCCCCATACAGTGTGTGTCTTGGCTTTTGCAGCTAGCCTCAAGTGGACACTAAAAGCACTACAGCTTTTTGCACTTTTGCATTGGCTTCATTTTTCAACACCGGAAGTTGCCGCTTGGTCTTATGAGATCCTGAGAGTCGTGACAAGGCATCCCAGTTCAACTTGTGGATGAGCATGCGCTGGTATAGGATTTATAAATCTTGGGATTAATTAACAAATCACTTGTTAGAAGCAGCGTTGGGATTTGCTTCCAATAAGGAAAAAAAAACATACAATATTTCTAGCACTGTCCTTTAAAAACATTGTATCATGAACCCAAAAAGGGCCTTGGTACAGACAGGCAGAGTGAGTTTATGGTTTGGTAATCTTCTGCTCAAGTGTGTCTCTGTGTGTTTCCAAACACACGGATCAAGTGCAGATTAGTGTGGGATGTCACAAACTGAGTCAACACAAACAGAAGAGCGTGTGCAGAATGTGCATGTGTACATATGAGGTGAGGAAGTGCAAAGAGAGCAAATAAATAGCTCTGACCACGCAGACACATGCTTAGCTGCGAGTGCAGTGGGAGAATATTACCAGGTACATTTTACAATCATCAACATAATAGCAAAGTAACAATAATGTTGTTCTTTCTACTTACTAAGTAGCATATAACTGTGTGTGTGGGTTGGTCAGTTTCATCAGTCAATCATGGCAACCAACAATGATTGAATTTTTCTTCTTTCATATGCCTGAGAGCAAAGTGGTACAACTGACCAAGCGACCCGACCCGATGTGATTGTGGGTACCACTCTTAATACATAATTGTGATACAACTAATGTTTGGTTTATTCAGAAGAGACCCTCGAAATCAAGCACATAAACCTGCCAGTAATGAGCATTAAATAAACCAAAATAATAAATCAATCCAAAGGTTTTACAGTTTGTGAGACACTTAAACACAAAATATAAGTGTTGATCTTTTTCTACATGTTGCTCTTTTAAACCTATATATTATGTAAATGGAACAAGATTTGAAAAGCTCCTTTGAACCTAAGTATTGATGATAATTGGATGAATCCAATGACAATTCAGCTAGGAGAGCGACCAGTTTGTTACTGGCTATGACAAGAGCTCCATGTACTTATCTCTCTGTACCTGTGTGTGTGTGTGTGTGTGTGTGTGTGTGTGTGTGTGTGTGTGTGTGTGTGTGTGTGAAAGTAAGTCACAGGGAGAGAGATGTAGTAGCCTCCCAACATTCATTACTTTGACTGGAGAGCAGTGTGCAGGGGTAAACACTTTAACAGCTGAGCTTGTGTGGGACATAATGTAGTACAACTCTTTCTTTTTTCTGTCACCCACACACAAACAGTACCATGCCAACATGTATAAAACAATCCCGCTTCCCCACATGTAAACAAAACATGCACAATCTTTTCTCTTTCAAGTGCAGCTACTGTACACTTACAAAGTCTCACTCATAAATGCAGCCAACTCTCTCTCTCTCTCTCTCTCTCTCTCTCTCTCTCAGGAGCTCACACATATATATTTAATCCTGCTCCTTCTCGCTTACACAGGGCTGTGGCAGTAGTGCAGCGCACTGGTTGGGGTAATGGTCTAGTGAAAAACCATTTCACGGCATAGCGAGCAGAAGAGAGGCTGAGAGGAGAGCGCGGAAATCAAGCAGAAGAGACTGATACTGAAGGGAGAGCAAGCAGACACACACACACACACACACACACACACACACACACACACACGCAAACACACACACACACACACACACACACACACACACACACACACACACACACACACACACACACAGTATGCACAAACACACAGCTACACAGGCACACACACTGTAAGAGGGTCTCATCTCTCTACTTCCAACAGACCCTTCAATTTACCCATAAAACACATCACCCCAACACTTTCAGCACTGACACACACACACACACACACACGCACACACGCACGCACGCACGCACGCACGCACGCACGCACGCACGAACGCACGCACGCACACACACACACAGACACACACACACACATTCTCTGACTATTTTAGAGCTTTTTTCTCTTGGCCTGACTTAGACAAATACACACTCTCTCTCTCTCTCTCTCTCTCTCTCTCTCTCTCACACACACACACACACACGCACGCACGCACACACACACACACACACACACACACACACACACACACACACACACACACACACACACACACACACACACACACATAATGGCTCACACATCCTATCTCTTTCACTTGAGCTGTTTCAAGGATTTCAAAGGGATTTAGATCGACATGGAGTATTTGGTAGATGCATACAGCCTCAATGAGACTACTTAGTCCAAATGTGAAGTGTCTCTCTTTTTCTTTTATCTCTCCCTTCAACTCTTTTTGTGCTCTTCTTTAACACTTTCTTTTATCATCTCCATCCTACATCCCCCCCCGTCCCCCCCCCGTCCCTTCAGACTTTCCCCCGCTCTTCCTTATTTCCCCCCCTCCGCACGTCTACACCTCATTCTTTCCCCTTCATTAACCGTCTCTCTTTAAGTGAAATAAAGGGTTCCTGTGAGCACTGTTAAGTACCCCTCCCCAACCTTTACTCTTATTTAAGATCTCTTATAACTTCTACATCCTTCATGCTGTTATCTTACTCCACCCACCTTTCCCCCCCATCCATCACTTATCCCTGAATTTACAACTCTCTCTTCCTGATCCCTTCCATTTAGCTCCATCTTTCTTCCTTACCCCTCACATATATTCCAACATTACCCCTCCCTCACTCCCTCTTACTCAAATCAATGATGACAAAAAGCAACAGCATAATCCCCATCAGTCACTTTCTATGCCCTCCTTTCCAGCCCACCCTGCCCTTCCACTCTTCTTCTGCGGGAAGGAAACCCCATTTAGAAACCCCTTCTTTCCTCCCTGCATACATTTTGTTTTTCTCCGAGTCCATCTGTCTTTCTCTCACTCTTATTGTCTTTCTCTTCCTTCATAAATTGATACAAAAAGATTTGCTCCCCCCATTCTGCCTCCCACCCGTGTAGAAATCGATGAATAAGGGAAGCCTGGTTCTAATCCGCATCAGTCATATCGTTCTGCTCAGCCAGCACTTTGGGCTGACACAATTAACACACAGCTTTGAAGAGTCTGCAATTTCTGTGTATGTGTGTGTGTATGGGGCTGGCTGTGATAAACCTAAGGTTTGTGTCTAGGGCTGTGCATCTTGTCTGGTCTCTGGTTCGATTCAATCACGATAATCCCGCCAACGGTTTGATTCTATATCACGATGCTTCACGATGGGTGGCATCCTCAATTTTCTATATTACTGCACATGACTACTCTTTCATCAATGAAAACAAGCAGTCAGATAAATATGAACTCACTTTTGTTTATTATTTAGAAACATCAATGTCAGCATAAATGTCATTAAATTGTAAACCAAAATAAATAAACTGCATCGCGATGCATCGTAGAAACAATTAATTTCAACACCTAAATGTCTGTGCTAGCCCGTTCTCACTCCCATGCCATTTAATGAAGCCTCTCGCAAAATATGACATTATAAGTACCCCTTTAAGAGTCATTTCTGGACTCTGTCCAGCTAATTGCTTTGATGTGTTATAAAGACTGCAATTGTTTGCTTGGGGCAGTGGTAGAGGCTGATTGTCGGGCAAAATAACATGGGGCTTCCAACTAGAAAATTAAGGTCCAACTCCTGTGTTCAACAAAAAATATGTATTTTGTCTTTAGAAGTTAACGTCCTTTTATTTCCTTCACTAATGCATTTTAAAAATCTCCAACATGCTTCCCCCTCAGGACAGATCATTTTCATAACCAACATTTAGCATCCAAACATACTTCCTGTTGTCCATTCACCCTTGCTCTGCATCACACAATCCCATCCTGCATGTATTCTTCCCATTTTAAATCTCCATCCATTGATCCACATCCATCCATCCACACATTCATTCCAGAGAGAGCAGTCATTGCAGCGGCTGGTGAAAAGCCATCCATTTTCTCAGCCTAATGACTACATCCTCTTAACAAAGCAGTGCTGAAGGAAAGAGGGTACACTCACATCCACATACAAGTTAACCTCGAAACACACACAGCTATTCTTATAAGGCTTTTACATGGTTCATCAGTCTTCTTATAAGCCTGTGTTGACCACACAGAAGACAAGTCATTCTACCAACTTAAGTCCTGTTCCTCAGATACACATTTGGTAGCCTGAATTCTAGATTCATAAAAATAGTAAACATATACACATATTTTTTAAATAACACTGTTTAAGATTTCCAGATAGATGGTGTTAAGGGAGAGTTTAGATATTTTGGGTGATTTGCTCATTGGAGTTTTCAGAGTAAGACGTCTGTCAACTGGAATAATCTACAGCCAGCAACCCGTTAGCTTAGCACAAAGTTAGGAAATAGGTTAAAACAAAAGATTGCAAAATCCTAAGACATACATTTCTACTGACCCCTAACACAATACTTCATATCTCATGTACAAAACACACACAAAAATGTTATGTGCTGGAATATGTTAGCTATAGGACCAGAAACTTTTAGGAATACCAACTGGATGACTGTCAACTGATGCACATAGCATCAAAATATGGGAAAGTGATGTTTTCGAATTTTTTAAGAAATAGATTGAGAAATAAAATGTGTTTATAAGTGATTGTAGGCACATTTTGTTTACTTTTGAAAGATAGGCTCTTTACTGTTTCAAGTTTTTTAGCAACGATAAGAGAAGTGAACGGTGGTTTAAAGGCAGGGTTGGTCATTTTCTCCAGATACACTTTTTAAGATTTTGGTTGAAACTGTCTTTAGGTCCTGACAGAAATTATTAACTCATGTGCTCTAAAAAAGGAACGAAGAAAATCCGTCATCTGTAGCAGTTGTGAGCACCTAAAAACTTTGACCAATGTCTGCACTCGGTTAGAGTTTTATGAACCAATCACGCCTCCCGACTCCCTGCTCGTTCTCTACCCCATGCATGCACTGATCTTGGTCTGCTTCTGGACCAATGGCGTTAGTGCATGTAAGTGAGGGGCGCGGCTTTTGAGGGAGCACAGAGGGGAGGGGGTGGGTGAAGACGAAGCACGGAGGGAATACTACTTTCAAAATCATGCTAGTTTTCGAAAATTATCAACCCTGCCTTTAACATGCATGCAGACAGGATCAACCCTCTCACCCGACACTCCAAAACAACACAACAAATATTCAGTATATTTATAGCCTGTGCAAGAGCCAACTGGCTGAGAACAGATTACACGTAACAGTTGAGTTATCACATCAGAGTTTTGTCTTTTTTTTTTGTTGGTTTGGAACAAAATATGTTTGACGATTATTAGCTTGCAAAAAATTGTGTGTGTTTAATATGCAGAGTAATAAATGTGGCCTGAATAGTAAACGTAAGTTTCAAAAGCAGAAATCTCAGCACCTGGTAAAGTAATCGCTGAGTCATTGTTATTGATCAACCACCCTCTGCAAAACCTCCCGTGCAAATGCACCATTTTAGTCACTTTGTGCTCCACGGGCTGTAAAAACTCTCAGTCCTGCTGGGAGACACAGAGAGTGACAGCCTTGAGAGTGATGACAAAAAAAAGTGAAAGACAAAACTGACGGAGAGGTAGAGGAAAATAGGGAGGGAATAAAATAATCATGGGTGAATTTGTTTGTTTGTTTACAACACCAAGGAAGCACCAAGCATCTTTATTCACAAACCTCCTCCTACTGAAATGTCAGTGATGCACTAGAATAAAGGGCTTAGAATTAAGACTGGTGCACATTTAAATGTCACAGCGCTGTTGAGCCTCTCGTACAATTAAGACCACAGAAGGTCAATTTTCCCCAAAGCACGCAGCTTAACACGTCTCCCATGAATACAGCGATTAATACTACTTAATGCAAAGCGTATCCTGTTTATTTAGTGTGGGTTTGTGAGGAAGTGGACCTGACTGTATATTAGGTGTGTGTGTTTGTTGTATGCATATCAGTATGTAGATCTCTATTAAATTAATTCCTTTAAGAAAAAAAAAAACATTTAAAAGTTCTCATCCATCCCAGAAAACTCTCAGCAGACAGCTTCAAATGTGACACAAACTGTAACACACTAAGATTAATGTTGACTCTTAGGATATTAACCTTATTTTATACCCTTTACCTTCCTTAACCCATCCCTTACCTCTCCCTGAAATGTTACTAACACCTCTGTTTTCACCCTGAAATAAAACACCTGTAGACTCATATTGTAGGACGGCTAATTCATTCATTGAATATTTTAGCAACAGTCGTCCTGCATCATTAGCAGAAAACAGGAGGAAACCAACTTCCAGGACTGATTTATCAGTGTATCTGTGTTCTGTGGTTCTCTCTGGTTCTATGTGAGTGCTCTCTAAGAATGAACTGACTATGAAACTATCAGTTGAGACTGTTTAACCCTAATATTGCTGCAGTCACTTCGAGATGTGTATATGGCTTTCAAATGAGCTTGTATGGATTCATGTTATACCTGCTAAGCAGTTTATGATTAGCAGATAATAGAAGTATACTTTTATTTAACCAGGAGAAGTGTCCTGGCCAAGGCAGGCAGCACAAAGTATCTGACAGTACATTCACAAGGTACATGAAGACATTTTAAGAAAGATATAAACTATAATATTTGTCAAAATCGACCACAATCAAAAATATACATTAGGCAAAACACCTTCAAACAGATGTATTTTGCAGTCATTTAAAAAATCCTTTAAAGCATCCAATAAGACCGTCTCCCATCTCTCAGGTGAGCAGCGAACTTCAGTTCAGTTCTGACCTTTGGATGAGAGAGTAAGAAAAGCTCCTGGGATCAAAGATTGTAAGTCCCAGAACTTATCTGACCTGATGTAGGTAAGAAGGTAAAAAGGAAGAAATGGTTTGTAATAATAGTCATGGTAGCATTATGTTAGAAGGAAGAATGTGCGACTTTTTGATCCAGTAGATGGCGGCCTTCAGCACCAGCATGAAACCAAAACAAACTGCGGTTAGGCGACTTCTTCGCCATACTGAAGTCTCCGCTCTCCTCCAGTGACACATCTCCAACCCCCCTCCACTCTCGTTAGCACGAATGAGTCAAGCGCAAGCGGCGGACAAAACTGTCCTCGGCTCAAGCTGCAATAGCCGTGGTCTGCATTGTTGTGTTAGCGGGCTAATGTTAGCACACTTCAGTTAACTCGTAGCTTCACATTGCATGTAAATTTACACGGAATGACCGTGATCTAAAAACGCTAACGTGACATTTGAATAAGCAGTGAGTATGTTATTCTTTTCTCTAGTTATTGCCTAAAACAGCTTGTATACACAAGGGGAGGAGCCAGCTGCCTCGACCATGTACACACGGCTCTGACAACAACACAGCCATCGGGACTCGCATTTCTCACTCAGTCATAACTCAGAGACATATATACAAAGGAATACTTGATTTCTGCTTTATTTATGTGTAAAATGTCAATCTATTTTTGTAAAGTGTGTATACTTTTATATACTTACTGAATGAGAGCTTGGAGGGGAGGGATAGAAGAGAGAGAGAGAGAGAGAGAGAGAGAGAGAAGAGGAGACAGCAAGTACAGTAGGAGAAGGGAGAGAGATGGGGATAAATAAATAATAGTAAAAAGGAAGGTAAGGCGATAGCAGAGAGGATAGGATTAGTCTCTGCTGCACAGCTTTTGGAGGAATACACACAAAACCACACATGCACATACACACTCTATATTCAGCTGTGTGCACACCGAAGCGAGCACACTTGCATGCAAAGACATAGACATATTATAAGTACAGTAAAAGAAGTACAATAAAAGACACTAAATTACACATACTTATAAAATGAACAGACACACACAGACACAAACACAGTGAGACTCTCACACAGAGAGGTTTATCCACTCCTTAGTGTTCTTAACAGTTTAGCTCGTCCTTGAAAGTGCAAGGTGGGGAGTTGATAAGGGGACAGAGAGAGAAAAAGAGAGTCAGGGGTGATTTTATATATAGAGGGGCAGAGAGAAGGATGAGGAAGAGGAGAGCCTAAAAAGTGAAAGAAGATAATTTGGTTCACTTTAAGCCCCCTCCCTGCCACACAGATACTATATCCCTCTACGTCTACCCCCCCACTCTCCATCTGAGTCTCCTTTTCCCTATCCCAAACTTCCCGACTTAAAAAAGTTCCCCTTTGAGGATTAGAGGCAACAAAGAAAGGTGAATTCCAAGGAAAAGAGGGGAGAAGTATGGGGGAAGTGCAAAGAGGTAAGGGTTAAAGTGAAGTCCATTTGCCTGAAAGAGGTGATGTGAGAGGGGGGAAACAGCAAAAGATGAGAGTAAGGTACATTTCTACCACCTCTGTCATTTTTATAATGTCAGCACCTTAGGTAGGTCTATTTATGCTGAGTTTCTATTAGTTGATTCCCATATTTTTTTTACATATTTCCCTTTGATATCTCGGGAGAAGGGCCTAGCACAAGAGCATATTCACACATAAGAGCAGCACTTTCACCCGTATGTGTGTGTCAGTAAGTGAAAGAACGCATGCATGCTGGTGCATGTTCAGAATCTGAATGTGGGTCTGAAAATACATTTTTTGTGTGCATTTGTGTGTGAGATTGTGTGACAGTGGGAGCAGGTGGCTCCAGTGGCAGGTTAGATGGAGCTGTAATAGGATGAAAGTGACACTTTCTCTTTCTGCCTCCCTCACACACTTTCTCCCTACTTCAGATGATTGGCTCCAGTCGGGAGGCTAGTTACAGCTGCGGTGTCTTTTGATTCTTTCCTCTATTTGCTATATTTTTATCCCTTCTAATCTTATGAAAGTCTTGACCTCTTCTCTTCTATTGTCTCCCCGTGTTACACTGTTCTAGCCTTCACATGTTTTATGTCCTGTCCTCTCCATTTTTACAAAGCTCTTTTCCCTTTAAATCTCCTCTGTTTTTCTTCTTCTCAGTCTAAAATGTCCGCTCAGGTGAAGTTATGGTTATGAGCCTGCAGATACTCTCACATGCAAATGTAATCTGGTATGTACACAAACTTAATCCTCATTGCAAAGTGTGTTCACTCACTTACTCACTCAGAATAATGTTTTGGATATTTATTTAATGAGAGAGATTCATAATTCTTATAAAACATCTTTAAAGTTCTTTATCAATACACTATATCTGTTTAAAATGGTGTGACAAATATGTTTAAATTCAAATCACTGAACAATAGTGGTTATATGGTAAATGGACTTGAGCTTGTATAGTTCTTTTCTAGTCTTCTGACGACTCACAGCGCTTAAAACCTCAGGTCGCACCTACCCATTCACACCTATTCAGATACTGATAGCAGAGGTTGCTATGTAAAGTAACCATCAGAAGTAAATAGTCCTATTCAAACACATTCAAATGCCGCCGCCGAAGCAGTGGGAGAAACTTTGGGTTTAGTGTCTTGCACAAGGACACATTGGTCATGTGGCTGCAGGAGCTGGGGATCGAACCCCTGACCTTCCAGCTGAGAGATGATCGACTCTATCAACTGAGCCACAGTCGCCCCAAATATTATTCAGTATATTATAAACTTTATCCGTTACTGACTGTTGGTGCATGATTTCACACATGGTTTGCTAGTGGGTTTATATATGAATGAGTGCCGCTTAGAGGATGGGGTGAACTGGGTAAAAGAAAAACAACAGATGTACTAAGATATTTGGAAAATGTTAGCAATATTAAGCTTTGTGTTGGATGACATGATGTGACAGGAGGCAGAAATCCAGAGATTGTGTTTTCTAAGAGGACCTGAATCCAGGAACAGATATGTACCCATGTTCTTACACATGGTGTTGTTCTGTTTTGTTCCGTCTGGGGATCTTACAGGAAGAAAAAAAAGTACATACATTCATTAAAGTGTAAATTTCTCACAACTGTAAATTCTGAAAAACCTTATTTTCTCAAGTAGTCAAAAACTGCCTAGTAACCTTGCGGAAAGCTATACCTTGACCTACAGTATTGCACCATTTATTTAAAGGGTTGGGCGTAGGGATTAGTGTACCCTATACCTTAGTGTACCTCCATGTTGTAAGCATTAAATTCTTAAAATGCCGACAAAGAGATTTGAAACATCACTGAGCAGTTTTCAATCTGTCTGAAAGCTCTGACTTGGCTGAAGTGTCAGATATCACCTTCAGTACAAGTGTGGATAGTGTCATCTATCAAAAACTCTCCAAGAAATGGAGATGGAAGTTTTCCTGCAGACACCAGCAGTCTGTTAAAGATTGGCCAAGACGTGGATTTAAGGTTGCTTGGGAGGGGGTGGGCAGGACAGACTTAGAGAGAGCAGGATGGGTGGGAAAGAAAGAGAAATGTAAGGAGAGAGCAAGACGGGGATTAGAAACCGTCTGAAAGGCAGTCACTTAATTTCCTGGCTAACCTGGCTATGATTATCTACTGGGTGGGAATGGAACGTTTGATGTCCTGGGACCAGACTAATCCATGGTGACTAACCTCCACCTCTCATTTCCTCTGGATTAGCTCACTCTGCTACTTAATGAAAAAGGTGGAGGTGGATAGATATGGACCTACAGTGAAAAAGAGAGACGGAGAGAGATTGTGTTTCTCTTTTTTCCTGACTTTTGAATATTTCTTCGGTAGAAAAGTGCCATCATTGGTCATTTGTTTGAATATTAAAATTACTTGAAAATGACTGGTGTCTTTGAGAATAATAGGTTGAACCCACTCAAGAGACATTGTTCTCTAGGTGGATAAAGGGTGCCACTTGAGTATGTCCTGAGTATATATGTACTACTATCAATAGTCAGTTGGAGATATGTTTCAAAAAGACCACAATCATCCTCAAACAGAAGCTGTTTCAGAAATAAAGGGACATAAATGTGTGGAATGTGAGTGGGCAAACCTAAAATGCATTGGCCCTCTGACTACTGGCATGCCCAGTTTCCCAATCAGTTAAACTGGTTTGGGGGGGCGACTGACAAACAATGTCATAATGACAAAATAATTTCCAGATCAGACATTGCTCAGATGGGTTATTTTTTGAGGGAATTCAGATAAACAAGCCACATTGGAAGACAAAAAGATGTTCAGTAAGGAACAAAACCGAGGAAAACACACAAGAGAGAAAATAAAGAAAACCTGAAGAAAAAGGAAAACAATGGAGGGGAATGGAGAAAGGTAAACAGTTGGTAGTTGGATTCAAATCAAAGATAACATATCTGCAGAGAACAAAACAGGATAACTGCATTCAGTTCTGTTTATAATCTCTCAGTATCTTGTCTAAACTCAGCAGTAGTCCAACAGATAAAACACACAAAGAAATCCACACACTCATGCTTGCCATGGTAACCAGTTGGCTGTGACCTCCTGTCTGTTTGGATTCATAAATTGGTACAGCTGAAGGTGACTGAGTGCAACAATTTGGGACCTCATGATTTAGGGCTAATTACAAATTCACCCAAGGACTGGAAATACACACTTTTAAAAAATCACTAAAAAGATGTTAATTAACATTTAAAAAAAAAAAGAAACCATTGCCAGATTTGGCTCAACTGTCTTTCCCTGATTTTTTTCTCTTTCCCACCAAGCTTTTCTCAAGAGGGAAAGCTTGAAGTGTTGCCAGGTTACCGGCCAATCTGACCAATGACATGTCACTTGACCCTCCTCTCGGCCAATGCCCTGTCTCCAACAACCGGCTGGGCCCCAGCTGGCCAATTAGCTCGCCTCTTAGTGTGGAGCCTGGCCAATGAAAAGCCCCAGGAGACTTCTGTTCATCTGAACTCACAGATGGGAGAGAAAAGAGGGAGAGAAAAAGACTGTGTGTGTGTGTGCGAGAGAGAGGGTGTGAGGACTTGGCCTGAATTCCCTTCACTATTGAGACATCTTCACTGAAGAGGTTGGCTAGTTTTGAGTTAGCAGTTGGAGACAGATCGCTTCATTTAAAAGCGACCATGGGGAGAATTTCAATGCAAGTAGATGGAATGAAAGGAAACCAAGCTACAAACTAGCCACATCCTAGGACAGGGAATATTTATTCTTGATTCCTTATCACTGGAAGATATACATCTTTAACATTGTGAGCAAAACACCTTCTGTAATCTTTATTAAGTCCATTGAGCTTAATTCAAGGGAAATCCCTCCAAAGACAGGTTAGAAAAAGTGAATATTTAGTATTAAATGAGAAGGCCTTCATGATACGGTGCTGGAAAAAAAATCAGAAGCTTTACACATAAAAATAGCAGCAAATGCAAAAAATGTAGACTGGAACTTGAAAAGCCTTCCTTGCCTCACTAGCTACACTGATTTGGAGTGGAAATCGTGCCAGCGTTTTAGCAGTATGTCTATTTTTTATCAGTGAACCATTAAGTGAAACTGACTTTCTTTCAGTCAGCATTTTGGACAGCTGTACTGAAATGCCACAGTTACATAAGCTCCCCCTCTCAATATCTCAGTATGTGACTTTAATTTCCTCTATTTCTTCACAAGTCCAACTGAAACTTTCCCTGACACACACTCTTTTTCATGTTTACAGATAACACACTCTCTCTAGACATCTCTCTAAATTGCAATTTCAGCTCTCTTTATTGGCTTGGCATGAAAGCTCGTCTGTGCTGACAGGGACACACAAGAGAAAAGTAATAAATACAACTGGAAACGAAGGTGTATGAAAATGTAATAGTTAAAACAAACGGGTAGACAAGCGTATGTTCGAATAATTATATTTAAGTCGTTATACTGTGTTAGCATTAAAACCATTGATACCAGTCAAGACCAGTCATGAATTTATGCAGATTTACCCAAACAGCTGTCTCAGTGAATGTTTAGGTTTGTCCGTTGGACTCTTTCTCACAGTTTGAATTTAAATGTCAAGAGAGTAAAATACAAACCAAGATTTGTCATGTCAAGACACACGATTTATGACGGACATTATTTCTTATTTAAATATGTCAAATGATCTGAACCTGTTGATCCTGTGCAGGGTTGACTACTAGCTCACACTGGGCGAGAAAAGGGGGAAAGTTTTGAGGCCCTCTTCACACAAATTCCACGGTTAAGAGGTGAAACATACGTCCAGGAGTAGTTTGCATTTACCACTTTGCACACACCATTCCCCATTAAAGGAGGCATCTGCAGTGGCTCGTGCACATGCATTTAAGAGCCACATAGAGGTAAAAGAATGAGGGTAAGATAAAAAGACATATATAAAAAGATATATGCATTGTTTCTTACTAAAGGCATTTTTGGGGGGATATTTGTCAAATTATTTCTTGATCATATTTTGCAGTCTAGAAATACATTTTTAATGTATGTAATATAGATAGATAGACTTTATTTGGCATGGACACCACAGATACATTGGACGAACCAGATGCATTGTTTAAGTGTTTTAGCATACATGCTAGTTCTCAACACTTGTCCACAGGGGCTTTATTTCCCCTTTTAACGGATGTTTTAATGGTATCTTCATTTGTAAAAAACAGGTGATTTATAAGATTGAGGGCACTACAAATACCCAAAGCTGTGTGAAATCGTGGAAGGTAACCATGGCTGCCCCAGCAACATTGGCAAAATGATGATGCAACAGTTAGAGTTGCACCTGTTCTTAGCCGTTCATGCTACCTGTGGGTCTAATGACTGGTAGAGCAGGCAGTAGTATCAACATGATTTTGGTTATGAGGGGTTAAATTCTTTCATTTCAAACTGTACGAGTAGAAATCTGTCTTGAGCATATGCATTCAGTTCTACAAAACTAATATTTATGAAACAGAATCATGTGTTTGCACGGCTTAAAGAATCTGACAATGAGAAAGTATTTGCATGATTATTGTTTTTTTGTTTAACTGCTTTGTTTAAGAAACACAATCGTAACCACAGTCAGAAAAGGGCTTTTCAAGAATTCAGCCTCTACATAGTAAACTGTATGTTTCCAACCATGTCTGCCAACAGCACTACAAGAGCAGAGGTTTCATTTCTGATTAAAGGATTATTTCTATTCCTGCATTGGATATTGATATGGCCCATGACTGCAAACATCTGAGAGCTATGGCGGCTGTGGATCAGTGGTAGAGTTGGTGGCCTCTCAACCAGAAGGTTCTGGGTTTGATCCGCTGCTTCAGCAGTCACATGTTGACGTGTGAATGTGTATGACTGGATAAGTTAATACTAATGGACGCTTTACATTGCAGCCTCTGCCATCAGTGTGTGAATGGGTGAACGTGATCTGCAATGTAAAAAGCCCTTTGCGTAGTCAGAAGACTAGAACAGCGCTGTACAAGCTCAAGTCCAATCTCCATTTACATAGAGCTCTTGGAGCAATGGCCATTGAGTTTCTGTGTGTTGAAACATCTGTACTGGAGGTGCCCTTCTCAAAACATATATAGACACAGCATGGCCGTTTTAAACAATAGAATCCAAGCTTTTTACTGTTAGGCAGTCATTTAGGGGGAATGTTCTTGGGTTAAGTAGTTCAAAAACATGGGTCCATTTTTTATCTTGTGAATACAACAGGCCCTTAAAGGTTTAACCATTGCTTGTTAAGTCTTACAGCTCATTCTTAAAATTATTTCGGATACATTGTCCATTCAAGTAAAGATATTTCATAACTACTACTGAGAATAGCAAATATTTAAGACATTTCTTTTACTTCAGATGCACCAATTAAAAAAAAAAAATCAGGGCCAATACCGATGTTTGGAATGACACTTTGGCCGATTGCCAATTCCAATGTTTTTTCACTTCTTCTTCTTCATAAGTCTTTGTGTCTTTTTTTCAAATGAGCCATGGGATTTGATATATTCAAATTGTTGTTTCCTCCTCTTGAAATGTCCCTGGAACATGTCCTCCAAAATGCAGATCACTGATCTTTCCCAGAGATGGTGTAAGACTCCCACACTGCTGACATTTTCTTCCACGTTTGACCATCAAAACACATCAGAGTTTGTCCAACTGGTGGCCTCTTCAGCCCAATTTAAAACCCTCTTCTCTGAATCACCAGTTAGGTATACTGTACTGGCTTGCCTGCATTACATTGACGCTACACAACTGATACACATCGGTTACATTGCATGGCCACATTGTTTGCTGCTAGGCTGGTGTATGTCAATATCAGCCGATAACGATGTTCATCCAATACATTGCAAAAACTCTACTAGGAGGAAGAAACATATAGAAAGGATTTAATAGGAGGTTAAAAGATTTTTAGTTCATGATGGCCCTTCTTCCCCTTCGCTCTGTGGGACTCTCTTTTCCCTGTATGACTTTCAGGTGGCTGTTTGTCTCCCACTCCCTCACTCTGTCTCTTCTGACATCTAGACGCCTAGATGTGGGAACTACTACTATGGCTCTCAATCCTGCTCCCTCTCTCCTCTCCATCTCTCTCACTATTTCTTATCTACCAGATGACTCACCATATTTCAACGCCAGATATTTCTCTCTCAGAAGCTCAAGAGCTGCATGCTGCTTTAAGAATCGCTGACAATCTCCAAATACACACATACAGTACACACACCGTTTATTCCGGCTTGCTCACACACTGACAAGTGTGTGTGCTCACAGGTACACATATTTGACACTTAGAGGTGTGTATGTCCTCGACAACACAGCTGAGCCAACAATCCAGAAAACACATACACACACATGCTGCAGTTGGCTATCTGTCCTGTCCACAGAGCAGTGGCCACTGTTGATAACACTCTTCACTGGACCAAAACTCATCGCTCTTTGCACACATATCAGGACAAGGCTTTGTGTGTATGTGTGTGTTTGTATTTGCCTCTACACTTCTTTCTCAAAGCCTGAATAGAAGTCATGAGAACTAAATAGAAATCTTGATTTGATAAGACGTAACATCATCAAGACACATGAGCTATACCTGAAAAAAACAAACACACACACAGCCAAACACACAATCACAGCCAGGGCAGAAATAGGTTTTTCCAAGAATGTGACCTCCACAGAGTAAACTATATTATTCCAACCATTTCTGCCAACAGCACGCCAACAAGAGAGGCTTTCACGCCTGATTAAAGGATCATTTCTATTTCTGTGTGTGATATTGATATGGCCTTTTGCTGAATATGCTTAAAAACTAGATGGAAAACATGTACAGCTTGGAACTCTGGGAGTGGCCACAGCCATCGTGTGTATTTGTGTTGAAATAAATCAGTAGAGTTAAATCCTTTGTGAATAAATATGAATTAAAAACAGTCTTTTAAACAGCTACTGACAGACACTTAAAGACGAGATCTACAAACCCTGTTTCATTCTTGTAGTATTATTGCCCACTTATCATATACAGAATCATGTTTGAACTGGAGTCTTTCCCAGCTCACATTAGTCCCTGGACAGGATGCTGGTCTATCACGGGCTAACACATGGAGCCCAGACAACCACCATTCACACTCTCATTCACACATAAAGGCAATTCGAAGCTGCCAATTGACCCAACGTCCCCATCTCAGGGCTGTGGGAGAAGAAAAAAAGAGCATTTCATCTGTATGTAAGCAGAAAGCAGAGGGAAATACAAACTCTATTTTTATATTTTTTAAGATTATTTTTGGAGGTCTTTGTCGCCTATATTTAGATAGGACAGTGGATAGAGTCGTAAAGCAGGGTGAGAGAGAGATACGGTCGCTGGGAAGTGCAAAACAAAATTACAAAGTGTGAAACACTTTTACAAAATGTGAGACAAATTTACATTTTGAAAAACACTTACATTTTATCAAACTAAATTACAAAACCCAAAACACTTTTTTTACCAAGGACAAAACAAATTTACATTTTCTAAAACAAATGTACAAGTGGCAGAACACTTTTACCTTTACTTTATCTTGACGGAAAGAGAATGTACCAAATGTCGGAAGTGACCCAGTACTGATTGAGTGAGGGGTCATTTTGTTTGTTTTCGCGTAAAGACTTGGCGAACAGTGATATGGAGTGAAACAGTTTGTGGTGACAGAAAGATGTTTTGCCCGTTTTGTGGAACTCATTTGAGCCAGATTATTCAGTTTTGCTTTTCGTGTGGACGGTCTCTGGAACTTTTAAAGGACACCAATGAGACAGAAGGACCAGATATGCACTTCTGCCATTTGCTAAATTCCCTTTCCGTCAAGATTCTGTCGTTTGTAAACTTATTTGGGGACTGGTAAAAGTGTTCTGCCACTTCCCAGCCATGGTAGAGAGAGCAGGGAATGATATGTTGAAAAGTAGCCACAGGTGGGACTCGAACATGGGCGGCCTGCTTCAAGGACAACAGCCTATGTACGCACAAACTAACCACTAGGCCAACCTGCGCCCCAAAAACTCCATATTTAAGTGAAACTGAACCAACGAACTTCTTGCTATGAAGCAAAAGTGACAAAACAGAAGAACCATGCCTATCCTAACCTAATTTCTTTTTCATTTTTCACATTGACTGAGATTTTGACAGACTGAGTGTAGCAGGTGTAATCCCCCGCTGTAGAAATCAATGTTGTTAGCCTTACAGCTGAGGTTACTAAACTGGGACAATTTGGCCATGGAATATAAATATTAGGAATGTCCCGCACACAATGATGCAATACATATATTACATTTATATTTGCTGTGAACTTTACCACTTTTAAGAGACCACAAAATGCTGGTTAGTTTAGCAGCAGACTTGTTTTGTGTTCCTTTACTGTAGAGATAGGACAGTGGATAGAGTTGGAAATCAGGGAGAGAGAGAGAGTGATGACTGACATACAGGAAAGGAGCCACAGGTCGGAATCGAACCAGGGCTTGGAGGAGTATAGTCTTGGAGGAGTATAGTCTTCGTACATGGGGTGCACGCACTAACCAATAGGCTACCAGCGCCCCCTTTTTTAACTGTTTTAATCTTTTATTTACACAAAAGCCCTTCTAGGGACGAGTATTGCAAATTAGCACCCGCTTTAAACACTATGATTGCTTTTTTCAGTTTGTCTATGTATATTGTATCTGTCCCTATCAAACAAACATAAATAACAATAATAATATACTGTATCTATACCCCTCGAAGGTCAAACTGACCAAAAGGAGACACATGAATGAATAAAACAAAAAATCACAAGTGGCACAGTGTGCAGAGTCCTTTTCAATCTTTGGAGGCCATGAATGATAAACCGTAAATGCTTAATGGACGCTTCTTATATAGCCACTTGTGATCATCCAAAGAATTCAGAGTTCTTTACACTAAATGCAATTCAACCCATTCATACAGACATGCATTAAACACATAGATGGCAGACAATCATCAGGCTCTAATCTCATACTGATTCACACATTCACTCACCATTGGACCAGTCTTAAGTATCTGTGTTGCTCAAGGACAGTTTGACATATGGACTAAATGAGATACAGTAACAGAAGTCCTGCTCTACCTTCTCGGCCACACACACCTGAATGATACCTCCATCACTGGTTGTCATTATGAGATGGCTGCTCATGCTCATATTTCAGCACTTTGGATGCTCAAGTTCTCTCTGGGTAAGAGTTTAGTGTCCCCATTTGTTTATATGTTTCATATAATTGATGTCAGCTGTACTGTCGGAGCTCTAATAAAGTCTGTTGTGCTTGTTTTTATGAAAAGACAACACTTCCAATTACTGTTTCATATTTATCAAAGACAAAACAAGCCGTTCAAGGTTTTTATTGTAGAACAGTTGACACAGTGCAACCGAAGCATATGGGGCCGTATTTTTGTGGAGATGCAAAAGCCAGCCCAAGCTGCACTCGAAGCGTTTGATATTTCCCTGACCTTTAAATTCACAATGCCTGTCTGTGTGGTATTTTGATGCCAGGCACAGAATCGGGTGTGCAGGTGGGTGCAGAGGGGCCAACAGGTGGCAGGTTTATGCAAATGAGGCAGTGAAAGCTATTTATTGGTATTTTGGTCAAAACATGGTCTTAGAGTAAAAGAGTACAAAGAGTAAAAGTCGACTATTTCTGCTGCAAGAACACTTTTTATCAACAAATACAAAGTGAATATTTGGAGAAATTGATCAGAAATGATGGAATAATGCCTCAAATCTAAAGGCCAACTCCTGAAATGCAACTAACAACAAACTTCTACAAAGTTATCATACCCCAAAAAACATTTAGCTACTTCACTTTAATTTAGCATCCAGTTTGTTTATGCTGATATCTCACATTGACGCAGCTTAACACTCTGGTGTATAATCTTCTCCTTTCCAACTGAAGCACAATTTCATGTTTCATTTTTCAAATTCAAAACGTGGAAACCGTTTTGTCTCTGATAGGAGAAACAATAAACTCTAGATAACTGAGACAGGATCAGATGTTTGGGTCAAACAAAGAGCTATGCAGTCAAACTATTTCTTTTATCATTGTACACTCTTATGGCTATTTGTGAAGCTTATGTTGTCTTAATACTCAGCGATTGGCATTGATGATCCAGAGGGCTGAAGCCATTGATATTATTGGTTAAGGGTGAATTTAATAATTTCCACACCCATTTTTCTCAACTTCACCAACCTCTTTTGTACTTTGTAAAGCTCAACATAAAAGCAGGGGCTCTTCTGTTCGCCCAGATATATCAATTAGCACTTGTTGCTATGGTTGGAGGATTATAACAGGGCCTATTTACAACAAATTCAGACTAATTGTTTACAGTTTTTGTAAGTGCATCAGTTTATTGGTTCTTGAAGACAAAGCATAGCAGCAAGGAACAGTCATGAAACCACAGTAAAGAACCACAAAAAACTTCAACAAGGTTCCTGGCTCATTTCATAGAGCAGCAAATTACTTTATGGCTTCTTCAGATTCTCATGTCAGCGTTCAAAAGATAAATATTGTCTCTAACCCTGGTACCCAGGCACAAACAAATTACTGAAGTAGTCATGAGCAGCTCAGAATCTTGACCTGAACTTTTTGGAGCCAGACTGTAGGGAATCACGCATGTTAAAAACAGATAATAAGTCATGACATGTTGACTCATTCTGCCCTGCTGGCAAAAGGAAGACACAAATCACACATGCTAGTGAGGGAGTCTGTGTGTGCGTTGTAGAGAAAATATGTGAATTAAGACATGTTTACTCGTGAGTTAATGTTTGAGTGCATGTGTTCATTTTTGTGTGTGAGTGTTCTGGCCTCTGGTGTTTTCATCCTTTTTCTATTGTGTGTTTGTAACAGACGTTCAGCAGTCATCAGACCAGCTCGGCACCAGTTCCAGACAGCGAGGTCAGAGTCATTCACTAATCATATTAACATTCCAACATAATGACCCAATGCATAACTCTCTCTTTTCAGTCTTTTTCTCCTTCCCTCCCTCCATCCATCTGCCTCCCTGATACTTTCCACCCCTCTTCATTTTCACTCTACATTTCTTTTGGGTTTTATCTACCTCATCAGTTCAGTCTTATTGTTCGCCTTTTTTACTATTCAGTCCATTTCTGACCCTCAACAGCTCCCTCTCATTTGTTGACTTTATTCCTGTATGTTTTCCCTGATTTTCCACCCCTTCTCGTTTTTCCCTTCACAAGTCCTTTCTCTCACTCTGTCCAATTTACCTTTCATTTCCTCCAATTAAATCCCATCTCATCTTTCTTTTATCCTCCCTTTTCCATTACAATGACCTTATGTGTGTCCCCGTCTGTTCCAGAAGAGCTAATGCACCAAAGTTATCCTGAAAGGCACAGAATGATGAGAAATGATGAACACACTGTGAGCAAAGAGTTGGTGGAAAAATACGTTCATGGTGGATACACATGTTTCAAAGTTTTACTAATACGTTATATCATTATTTATTGAAAAAATACATTCCTATTCAATGACTAGTTTCATTAGCAGAAGAACTAGCAATCAGCCCAACTCCACCTCAAATGTGGAAAAAAAGGGCTTTGCAATATTCAACATACTTTGTAAAAATATATATATTAAGGTCTGAAATTAATGCATGCATTTTTTAATAGGGATTAATGGTATGCTATTTTGTTCTTTTAGGCGCAACGTGAATAATTCTCTGCAGTTTCTCCCTCACAGTGATAAAAAAGAATGACACTGCTGCATCTTTGAATTCTCATTTCACTTTAAAAACCTCCTTTAGACAGCTCAGCTAATAAGTCACATTTAAATCCACCTTATGTCATCAAACATTTCACTTTTTTATCGTCCCTTTTAGCCGTTTTCATTTTTTGATCCGTAGCGAGTTCCTTTGTCGGTGTTTAATGTCGTAACCTTCGATCTACTAGAAGGTCCTTACTTTACTTCAAAATAAAAGCAGGGTTGAATTCAAACAGAAAGTAAAGTACACTCTGCTTAAAACAGTACAAACATTCAAAATAAAAGACTAACAATTTCTTTCTAAAGCGAAATAATGGAATTTCAAAAACGCAATTTCAATTTGATTACTCGGAATGAACTATTGAAATTGAGGGATTATTCGTGATTAAAAATGTCAATCATTTGACAGCCCTTGATAGAACAGAATGTGGTATTTTCTAGGGTCAACCCAGTAAATATGATTGAATGTAATGGATGTTTCATCAGGGTTGGGTTTTCAAAGTAAAGTTGTATTTTCCCATGTCTTATGTTGAAAGTTTATTTCCTGACACATCGTAAGCAAAACAGCAAATATATTTTCTGGTTCAAGCTTTCAATGTCTTTAACTTTATTCGACCACTGGTCAAAGAAAAGCAGGTATTGATGAATTCTATGTTGAGCTCTGTGCAGTTGTGATGCAATACAAACATTTCCTGACATCTTATAGAGAAATCAATGACTTGTATTATTCAGAAGGCATTGTCATTAGTTTCAGCTCCTTTTATGTCTGTATGTAACTGTGTTTGACTTTGACTGATATAAAGAAAGGGGGAAGCAATACTGTACCATGAAATAAAAGGAAACATCTGTCTTTCTGTAAAAAGTTACGCATTTTCATTCCAAGATTTGTTCCAAAAGAGTCAGATAACTTTTCCTTGGAAGATAAAAAAAGATATTCATGATCCGAAAAAAGGAGCAGAACTCTGCGGTTGGATTTTCAATAGTTTCAGTAAAAAAAGAAAACATTGCAGACCGTTAGATGTTAGCTCCAAGACTCTCTGCAAAAGTACGGATGTGTTTCCATCTGTGTGTGGTGAACCTTACTGCTGGAGTGTGTTGCAAGAGTGTGACAGAGGTATGCTTACTGTAGGTCAGATTTATGTTGTTTTAGATATTTATACTTGCTTGGATTATATTTGTGTTAGACAGAGAGTGTGTGTAAGGGGATCTCCATCAACACCAGGTTTGTTCTACTGTTCTCCAGCCAAATCAAATGGAAGCTATGGGACTTGGCTTGGACCAGTCTCACTCAAAACGGTTTGCATTTGGCTTGATGTTATGCAGCGGCTCCATCTGTTTTCACATGAGTTTGAAGAGAACTCTTTAGGCATATAATGATAGTCCTTTGGAAGCCAGCTACTGATTATGCTATAAACTGGAAACACTCTTTTCAGACTTTTCGTAGTCACTAAATGTGCCGTTACACCGATCCGATCTAACACACCTACACACACATTAATGCACACGCCCACGTTGTCTTACTTGGTCAGTCGGTGTGAATGATTTAACTGTGAATGTCGCAAAATCTGTGTCGATGACTCAGTCTTTAATTGCTGCAGTCAGTCATAACCAGCGAACCTCACTGAAGATTACCTCATGACTCAGTGTGTGTGTGTGTGTGTGTTAGCTTAGGGGGGCAGCAGTCTACGGGGACTGAAAAAATAGAGGGAACACAATGAAAGAGTGACAGAGGAACAATAAATGTCTGAGCATGAGAGTATCTCCATTATTGACCGGGACAGCGAGAGGATGTATATCATGTCTGAAGTGTGCGTCTAAGTATGTCTTTGTTAGTCCCCGAGGACGCAGCTATGTGTCTGGGTCCACTGAGTCGGCACTGATCCCATCTTGTCTGACTTGGGGATTACAACCTCCTGACCTGCTGCTGGGTGTGCTCCCATATATCAACACACACATACAGACACATACACACACATAGATAGAGCACTGGGACATAGATGAAAAAGGGAGTAAAAAAGGTAGTAAGGGCAAAGGAATCTCAGAATGAATGAGTTCTTGTCTCACTTTCCTACCATGGCAGATCATTTTCACTTGAATACACTTTATAAAAAGTACAGTAAAGCTTTGCTAAAAGGAACAGAACACTGAAAAGGACGCTTGTCAAATATGTAATATCTATTCTCAAATTGCTTTATATGCATCTTTTCCTGCTCCACTTCTACGTCTTTGTCTGGTTCCCTCCGTCTCGCAGTAACTCTGGACCGTCAGTGTAAACCCAGTTTTCTCTCTGTTCCATTAGATTCAACACATTTGCACTGCTCCAGCTCTCTACTTGCCCTTATAAGGGTATAGTGAGTAAGAGCATCGGACTCAATCCCATGATCGCACAGGAAACACTACTGTCTGCCTGAAAAGTACATGTTTTCCTGAAGATGTATCTGCCTGTAGGATCATGTGTTTGGATGCATGTGTGTTTTTTTCTTGGGGCAATCTGTCTGTGTCACTCCTGCGCCACCTAACCTTTATACATCAGCTTTTCTTAATCATTCAAAATATTCTGCTCAGTAACAGTCTGACAAATTATCTTTAGTTGCGTTCACTTGTTTATCCAAACAAGCCAGCAATGGAGTGCAGATGTTACTCTGATGGGTCTGGACTAATGCTGATTTGTAAGATGATAAATTAACGTTGGATGTCTCGAAAGATGCCAAACAGTAAGCCTCATCCGATTTGTTCAATGGGAAAACATTTGTATTGTGATTCGATTCTTAGACAAATCTGTCAGCAAAGTAAATAAATGGCCTTTAGTCTCTCTCATGAAATTGCAGCGCAGTTAAATATAATGTCATTACACTGGGGCTGCATTAAGACGGGGAGAGAAAACAAGATTTAGCAGTGCTAATGTGCTTTTCCATGAGAAAACCAGTGGTTTAGTGTTTAATCCTAAGAGTGGATGTGTGAGCTCTTGTTTTGGTGTGCAAACATGCACTTCTTTAGGTGTGTCCATGCACTGTGGTTTGATAGCAGTGTCCTGCATTTTGTGACGATTTACTGATTTTGATTGTGTGTGTGTGTTGATGTTTGTTTGCTGATTGAGCAACACATTACATATAAGACTCCTTCCACCCCGCTTCAATCATCAGAACAGAAAGCAGCCTGAAATGTGGTGTGTGCATGTTGGATGCCAGCAGTGTAATCTTTGGTGACTGGGTGGTGTGGAACAGTATTTTCCAATGGATTTATAGTAACCCACGGCTGGTATTAATAATGGAGACCGCAGATATGTGGCCCTATGTGGTACAGTTGGCATTACCGGGTAGAAAACTCTCTTTTATTTCTCAAATCCTGCTTCCCTCATTTCGTGAGTCCGATGAAAATATAATTTGCTTTAATTCCAAACTCTCCATCAACCTCGCTGTCTAAGTGCTTGAACGCTGACAGGGGAGAGACAAAGCATGTATGAAGGGATACAATTTACAACTACAGTATTTTATTTATTCCACAATGTCATATTAAATAGGAGAAAATGAGGAATGGGAGAGGGATGAATGGGAAACAGAGGTTTGGAAAGGAACAAAAAGCAGAAAGAGAATGAAAGCAACCTGAATTTATATTGAGAGAGAGAGAGAGAGAGAGAGAGAGAGAGAGAGAGAGAGAGAGAGAGAGCGAGCGAGCGAGCGAGCTAAAAAACAGGTTTTATGTAGAGCACAAACAGCTTAACCCTGTTTGTTATAATAAGTAGCTCTCAGCCACAAGGTTAACTGCCGTCCCTTTAATGGTAGAGAGATGGAGTCCGATCCCCTGCTTGTGCACCTATAAACACAACCCAAGGTAGCGTATATACTACTCCACTATGATGGCTACAATCAATTGAGCAGTTTCGAGGTCGTGAAGAAATGGTTTGTGTTTGTTCTGTGTGCATACAGGAAGACAGAAAGAGCAAGACAGAGAGAAAAAGACATCGTCTCTATCTACTCTATGGTATTGATACAAAATGTCATTTTAGAGGTATGCAGTGTGATTTGTAGGGCCCTCATTTACAAGACTGTACTGACACAACAAGCTGTTAAGGCTTTAGGGAAAGTTACACTAAAAGCAAAGTTATTTGCATTACCAACAATAACCGTCCAAAAGTGTCAAATAAAGTCAGTGACACATTTTTGGTTCAATTCTTTGTAGAAAAATCTTGCTGTGGGTTTTAACTGTTTACTGTATAAACATGGACGTAGTCTCAGTGACGTCCCCCATTGGTTTGGACTTTTGAAGCCCATGAATGGTGGTCAACATATTGGAAATGCTGTCTTTACCTAACTTTCTGTCAACCTAGACACATGGTTTCTGCCTCCTGACAAACAGTAACAATGTGTCCATCCGCGGGTCAGATCAGAATTTTATCTGTCCCAGGGTTTAATTCTGCTGTAAAATCAGTTTTTTCATAATTAGTAAAAATGTGGTGTTCGAGGCATTTGCAGCCAGCCTCAAGAGGACACTCAAGGAACTGCATTTTTTTGCACTTCCACATTGGTTCATTTTCTAACATTGGAGGTTGCTGCTTGTCTTTAACTCGAATATGGTAGAAATCACTTGGTATCATTGTTGGTGATGCTATACTCCAGAAAAGGAATATTTGTAAAGAGGATATTTAACAAAAACAATCTACTTTAATGAAACTTGGTGAATTGGTTTTAGCATTGGCATGAGGGACAACATAGTTAATTTAGAGTTTGGAGTACATCTGGATCCGACTGACAAACAAGCACAAACATGGGAACACCGTCCTTTGTGAAGGTCTCTGCTGAGTGCCCTTCTGGTTAACTGTGCAGAATGGAAAGGCCACTTATTTAAGAGCAAACACTTCTTACCCTCTACAAGACAAACACACATACAGAACATTTAAACTAAAATTGCATCCACATAATTTAAGTTGGCCTTCCTCCTCTTGCAGTAGACTAACAACTTCATTCTCCTCCTTAATGTGCATGTCCAAAATCATTCTACACTGAGAAGCAGCTGGATCCTCGAGGTCAATCGAGAATCGAAAACAGGTGCAAAAAAGCCACATAATAATATAATTCTTTGGATTCTGTGACAAGATTCAACTCTTGTCCATACAAACAGTGTGACACATTTTGAAAAAATAAAAATACAGTATACTTGCTGTGCTTGTGGTGGATAACTGATGGGTCTTTGTAAATAATATAGTAAACGGTCTAGGTTTGCTCTTCTTAAAAAGTGTCTTTGTTATGAATTGGTGCGATAGAAATAAACTTGATTGTTTGATGAAACCTCTAAACAATGAAAGCGCTAACCTTAAATCCCCTAGCTTCTGTCCTGCTGCATTCTTTCATTCTGTTTCTGCAGGATGGAAAAACTGTGTTTATTGTTAGTCATGGGTATCAGTGGGAGACACTCATGACTAATGCACCCACATATACACCGTGGCACTAAACTGTGTTATCACTGTGACAGTCAGTCTTTTCTTTCTCCAAGGTCAACACTCTATGTCAGTGTGAAAGTATTTCTGACCTGTTCTTTGTCTGTGGCCGTGTTATTCTTAAGTCGTGTCCAGAACATTAAGAGGAAAGTTACAGGAATTCACTGGATGGAGTACGCACTACGCACCTGATGAAACCTTTATGACGTTTTTAAAATGTATCGTGGTCTTACATTTCCAACAATTGCAACTTGCTGGTACTACTGTTACAAGTAAATGCAAAATGCTTTCATGTGACCTCACAATGTTTTGCGTCGCACAAATGTGCAAGGTGCCAGTTGACTTCATGAAATTGAGTAAAGTGTAATAGAAAAATAAAAGTGAAGTAGTAATAATAAAGTTTATGGGAATCACATGTTGGGATTTTCCCAAATACTATTGTGTGTCAGACAATAGCGTGCCTGTTTCAGGATGGCAACAGTGACAAGGCTCGAAAGAATACTGGACTCAGTTCAGAGGAGTGGATCCTTGAACCAAAAGACAAAGAGAAATTCCCCACACACAGGCACGCACACATCGAAACATAGAGGCAGACACACCATGGTGTTCATACAGCACAGGACCGGACGTAGTTCTAACAGTAGAGGGAATTCAGTCTTAATCAACAGGATATGATACAAGATCCTCTTAGAACCGTACATGGGCAATATCTGAGGGCGGCACAGATGAGCCGTTTTATGACCACAAACTTTTCGCCTTTTTTTTTATCTCTGCTGCCAGTAACAAACAGCCTGCATTAGTTTGATCTGTTTTCCTTGACTGTTTGAAGGTAAAGGTGACTCCTGCTGTGAAACATTGCCTGCCCAAAATTGTTTCCAAAAGATAACAAAGAAAAAAAAGAAAAAGGAAAGAAAGACTTTGTCAAAAAGTACTTTTTTTCCCGCAACCCACAGAACAATAAGAGCAGAGTCAATGAATAACTATGGTAACAAAGATTACCTCAGTATCAATAATAATCACAGAGGTATTTTTAAAGGCTTTTAAACAGATCGTTGCTTGTTTTCTTCTGAGAACTTAAGGACTGAACAACTAACAGCCTGTCTTAACAGCATGTGACGTGAGCGAGTGTCAGTGACAAAATCAGCTTGAATCAATTGTTAACTATTGGAATGTTCTTACTGCCCGCAAGTAATACAGCACACTGTTTTTACCCCGACGCCACATTTCTGTTTTACTATCTGTCAAGATAGGAACAAGGGAGGAGGGGACTCTACAAGGCACTTGCATGCACTTTTCTCACTCAGCACAGCTTGTTAGCTTGTTTTACAAAGTGGAGATGACGAGGCATTAATGATATCCACATTGTTTATTGAAATGTTGTGCCTTGACTTGACACTGAAGCTAAGCGGCTCACCGCGAGCCATTCATTGACAAGCCTTGGAGTGTTGTGATTTGAGTCAACAGCGCGTCACTACAAAGCACCACACTTCAGTTTGTCCACCTTAAGAACAAAAGCACCAGATGTCATACTGTTCGCAAGGGGAAACTGAAATGTATAGAGCAGAGAAGGAAATATTAAACGGATGCAGTGTGGACAGCCAGCGTGCCATCATGCGCGATATAGAACGCTCGCGTGCTGTTAGGACACGGTGTAAGATGGACTTCTGGTGAAATGGCTAAGCACTTCGATACTTTTGCTAAAGACAAACCAATTGTACCTAGTCTCTTCTAGGGCTAATGTTTGGCACAGTGATTCAGCAGCAATATATGACACTATCCTATTTTTTGGCAGACCTTAAACACAAATAAAAAAGTTATATATGGATTGACACCAGAATGACATTCTTTAGTTTATCTTATTTTAAAGTAAAACATCACTTAACTGACAACAAAGCACTGTGTGTGTGTGTGTGTGTGTGTGTGTGTGTGTGTGTGTGTGTGTGTGTGTGTGTGTGTGTGTGTGCGTGTGTGTGTGCGCGTGTGTGTGCGTGTGCGTGTGCGTGTGTGTGTGTGTGCATGACTTAATGTGGCTGATGGAGGAATGGAATATCAAATTGGTAAATAAAAACCTTCTGACTGCCTGGCTGGATACTGTTGAGTCTGATTTCCAAGCTTCATTAGAGAGAACATTTTATTTACTGGGAAAAACAACGGACAGCAGGGAACAGCTGGCTGGACACAAACATGCACTCACACAGATTCAGGAATGGATGAAGAAACATTTCCTTTAGTGAAGTTTTATTTTTCCAAAACCCACAAAGTCCCAAGTCTAATCCGCCGATCTATCTGCCAGGCCACTGGACATTTCTGTGTGGGGTTTGTATTAGTGATGGGTCATGATTTTCGTAAAGGCATTAATTTATAAGAAATGGAAGTGTTCATGCGACTTTTACCTCATCTATTATACACTATTTTACCGACTTATGGTTGTAATGCAGTATTATTGCCAGAAAGTGGCCATAACGCATCTAAGAGCTGTTTGCTATCCGCCAATACATGACAAAAGAAGAAGAAAGCATTAGTGACAAAACCAAGCAGCAACCTCGGGTGTTGAAAAATGAATCCAATGCAGAAGTGCAAAATCCTGCAAGTTTGTCGGGGGTCCTCCAAGAGCCCCAGAGGTCAAATACACACCACAGCCAAAAAAGCTGTTTTTACAGCAAAAAATGAACACGTTTACAGCCTGGTACAAAATACTGTATTGGTCTGATTAGTTATTGTCCTCATAGGCTCACACTGTACGGGGGGCGAAACACATCCGTTTTGATTTTATGAACCAGACATGTTATCCATAGTTAGGCGCGAGGCTAACCTGATTGACAGGTGGGCGCGAAGTAACAGTTTGTCAGGACGCTTAAAACCCGCCTCAGCTCTCAGCCTGTTAATAGGTTCCCTGAGAGTAAGGGTTAGACAGGATTTCCAATGGTTGACACCACTCCAGCTTTGTCCATTCATATTTACAGTCTATGGACGAAATTGAAGTGTTAAAAACTGTAGAGAGGCGAGGAAACCAACTTAGCATCTCTTGACTTAAGAAACAATCAATAATACTCAGCATTGTTCATGATGCTAAGTCTTGTTGCCCGTTAATGGTGTATTGTGTGTTAGCACCAGCCGCCTCTGGTTTACCAAAGCTTCATAACATGAATCTGTGGGTTATTAGCTTGCTGCACAGACAGGTGTTTAGTCCTCCACTTGGACGACTACAGCATCTGAACATTTAATTGAATGTTTTAAATTTTATCTACTTTATTAATCCCCAAGGGACAATTCTGGTTTTACACTCTGTTATTGAGCGACATGCTATTCACACACATAGGCCCAACATACATACATGCAAAAATATGACCTGTGGACACGCACAGGTCTCACCTGTGGTGAGATGTAAGAGTGGAGCAGCCACCCACGAGTACACAGGGAGCGTGCAAGAGCTGTTGGGGGTTCGGTGCTTCACCCAAGAGCACCTTGGCAGTACTCGGGAAGTGACCTGGCACCTCTCCAGCTACTAGACTAACTTCCACATTTTGGTCTGCACCGGGACCTCTGACCGACGGTTCCCAACCCAAGTCCCTACAGACTGAGCTACTGCCGCCCCATGGGGCACAACCTAAGTTTTAACCACAAGAAGGTGCATAGAGTAAGTCAAGAAAAAACTCCACAGTTTTAGACAGTAGCAGTGCTTGAGTAGGTTAAAAACCAGAGGCTCCCAGGCCGGTTAGTTTAAAATACACTATGAAATATCACTAGTAATTAAATGACTTATGTAAATGAACCCACATATCTGAGCTCATTGCACAGGGAAAACGTAGGAAAAAGCTTTTCATTATAATGAAATCCTGTAATTGAGGCTGTGTCACACCGCCCACTAAAACAATCGGCTTCTATAGCCTCTGTGTAGGATCGTGTGTGAGTGTAAGTGTACGTGTGACAACAGCAACAGCACCCTGTTGATTTAGTTCCCTTCTCCTTAGGGAAAAAGTCTGTTGTTGTCTTCCAAAATACACACACCCACCCACAAGCACACAATGCACTCACTTAGAAACAAACTCGTGTTGTGGCTTTTCTTGCTTGATAATTGTTTTTTAGGGAAACATAATTTCGCTAGCAGAGACAGCAAACCCATAACCATGAATCAATGAGATGGTAATGGAGCCATAGGGGGGGAAAAACACACTCAGTATATTGTGGCAACATCTCATGGGGGACTCTCCCTCCTTCTTTCCTTCGTCTGCCACACTCTCTCCTTGCACTTAAGTTTGCATTGCTTTTACTTTTCTTAGTCGTTCAGCGAATCCTACATAAAACAAAAAAAAATATCTTAAGGAGAAACAAACAAACCAATAAAAAGTGAAATTGAATTAGCTTGCCGTCGGCTCGCTTCCATAACCATTACTTCCCTCTTTCCCCTTCCACAGAAAGACTGTCAGGTAAATAATCGCCCCTGCTTTAATTAATAAATGCATCATCCTTAATGAGAAGGGCTGGGTAGGCACTTTAGGAATTGCTTCTGGTCTGATTTCCTTTTGATATGTTTTCCTTTTTTTAACTCTCAAACCTCAAACTTAATTTCCACCTCTGAAGCATGCTAATTGCTCTCCCTTTCCTCTTCATGAACAACAACAAAGTTTTCTCATTTGGAGGCACAGAGCGGTGTAATGTGTGGCTATCGATCGAATGGGGAGAGGAGATTGCCCCTGGCCGCTCATAAACCAAATGACTTTAAGATCGGACTTAAAGCGGTCCAGGTATAACTTTGGATAAACACACTATGTAGATGTGATGACAAAGGCCATATACTTCTGAATCATTCAGACTTTATTTGAGTATTTTGTTGTATAACACTTTTACCACTCGAGTGCACCCCAGAACCCGGAATTACAACATAATGAGTTGAGCTGTAGAGAGTATTTTCTGTATCAATTAATCATCTCTTTATTTTGTTGATTTCTTGTTTGGTTCATTAAATGTCTTTAAACATTGAAAAACACCCAATAAAAACAGAACAGCAGAAAACTTGAACACCTGAGCAGTAAATGATTGATATTTCTGCTTGATTTGGTAGATTGATTATCAAATAGTTGCTGATTATCTCTGGTGATCATTACTGCTGACAGATAAACTGAGTGGATTGTGTTGTGTTCATCAGCTGAGCTACAGGGGCGGCTGTGGCTAAGTCGGTAGAGTCGTCGTCTCGCAACCGGAAGGTCGAGGGTTCGAAAGTCTATTACTAAACAGTGGCCTGTCGCTGGCCTGTTAATGAGGCTACATTAATGACGTCTGAGATCCTCCAGCAGTTCACTCCCATTTTCCCCCCACACTCAAGCCTTGTGACCGAGCCTTAGTTTTTCTCCACTCTGATCCATTTCACTTATTCTTCTATCTGCCTTGTTTTAAGTCCAAATGTGTTTTCATCTATAGGTGACGGTCATTTAAAACTAACCAAATAATGAAAAGTATCACAAACACCAGTAGCGTACAGAAACACAGAACATTAACATTTCCTAAGTGGAAGTTCATGAATGCAAATGGTTGTGCTGAGTAATACTGTAGCATGCAGACTCCACCAGTTGAGATAATATGCTGTGGTTGCATAATGTTCTTGGTACTTAGAAAATCACTTGTTGCATTTAGGCAGCCAGTTTGTAATTTCATTTAGGAAATAGATTCTTGGTACGTGAATTCCTGCAAGCAGCAGAGGATTCTACTACATTAACTGTACTTTCCAAAGTACAAGCACACACTGTTGTTTAATCATGCAACACTGAGGACTCGGAGCCTGCTGTAACTCACACACATCCAAGTGCTTATGAAGGGTCTCCACCAGGCAAAGGCCTTGAGAAATTATACCTGTGATGTCAATATAATAACAATAATAAAACAATCAATAAAGAACATGCACATTAAGGGCCTGTGTCCACACACCGCTTTTTGCGCCGGCGGAGCCGAGAACCTCCTTTTCAGAGCGCTTCTCACCAGCTAGGTATTGGCCGTTTGTCTGCTTCCCACGGTAATGTCTGTTAGGTGTGATTTCGATAGCTCCGTGTGATTAATATTTGCTTTAACTCAAGGGAAAATAAGCAAGAAATTGTTGTAGTCATGTCCTGGCATTAGCAGCAGCTCTAGACCTGAACATTGTACCCTCGAAAAGACAAGTCAGACTAGCGTATCCTCCGCCATTGTTGTTGACAAAGCTAATATCAGCAGTCCCGCCCCTTCTTGATTTTGATAGGTTAGTAAGGGAGAAATGACACTGACGAGCGTGGCATTGTTCTAAAAGTTGAACGTCTTTCAACTGAAAACGCTGTTAGCGCCGCGACAAAAAACAGCTGATGCTAAGGGTGCTTAAGCGCTCAGCGTAAAGATCACAAAAAGACAGAACCCAGTGAAACTTCTGACTCCCGATTAAGATCCTTAGGATGTCTGAATTCTGAAATTGTTTACGAGCGCTGATTAATTTTTACATCTACTGAAAAACGTTTGTAACTCAGGGGGATTTTTCTGATTTTCTTAAAGATGGTAGCTTGAGTATCAGTTGATAGCTGATTTTCAAAGTCAGTATGAGAAAAGACCAAGCACTGTGTTTGTGCTCAAAAGACAAGCTGTACTCAGTTATATGAGTATGGAGCCCAAGAAATAGTCCAACTGCTCAGGAATAAAAGCATAATGTTCTTCCCTGTCCGGATAAAAACAGAAGTGTCTCGCATTAGCATGTAATATTCTAAATCTTCCATCAACTTAGTTTTGGATGGGTCTTTGAATCAGCTTTTAAAGTACACCGACAATAAGAAGTGTTTTGTAAAAATCAGCGTCTGTGAAAGCCAAGTGCAAGGATACAAAAACCTTTGTAGGGCTCCAAAAAAATGTTATTAAAATCACTAGCCTGATGCTAAACACTACACATTGTCATCTGCTCAAATAACAATGTGCAATGTAACAATGAATCCCATAAAACGTGTTCAGTCCAGACAGTAAACCTGATGAAACATATTACAAACACCACAAACACAAGGCATGAACAGTTAAGGCAGAGGTTAGAGGGATAGCTGCATTGAATGGCACTGTCAGAATTCTAAATAAAATCCAGATGTTGCTAAATAAACCTGATACACACCAACAGGCATTCATGACAGCAGCTCTTCAGTTTTCTGAGCAACAGCAGCAGCAAATAGTCATTGCAGTATGACACCTGGTACCAGTGTTGAAAGACATTTCTTGTTAGAACAGGACAATTGAGTGGTTATGACGACATTACAGTTTTTTTGTTAAAGCATGACTCAGCCACTTTGACGTGGCTCTGTGAGGACAAGATTCTGAGATAGAAAAAAGAAAATGAACTTGCAAGATGACAAGCGAGTAAAATCTCTATTTATCTCCTCTGAGTCTCATCCTCGGTGTAAAGTGGATCATATCAGCGCTATCAGCTCAATGCCTACAGGAGCCATTCACGTCAAAGAGCACCTCGCGACTGACAGCTCAAGGGCTTTGATCATGAGGCAAATGCAATAAAAGCAGTGATCATACTGATAGCAGATAGTTAAGATGACACCTCACAAATACTGAGTACACATACAGTACACATACTGAACAGAGATGCAGGTGAAAGATTGCTGGGCTATCTCATCAAAAGAAAACCTGATGATTAAAGACTGATGATGAAAGGTTGATCACATGAAAGGTCAGAAAATTCTTCAGAATAAGAGATTATGGGCTTTATGTCGCAACCGGCGCAAAACATAGTGGTCAGCGTTCTTTTGCAGCCAAAGCAGTCTTCATTTTCCCACCCAGAGCCCAGGTTGTATAAATAGCAAATGAACTTGTGGCCTTGTTAGAACCCATGGAAGGTTGGTCTCAGGATGAGGTGTGGTCAGGCACACCGGTAGCACGCAGAAAACAACTGCACCATAAACCACATACTACATTCTGCCTACTACATACTCAAAATATTTAAACTGCATACTGTTTACTTCACCACAAGTACGCCGTTAGCAACATACTAAAATACGGCCACATGACGTACTTCCGGCCTGAGCTTCGTTCGATTAAACTAGCATTAAGCTAGTGCGACCCGTAAATATAAACAACAATATGCAAATGTTCATTACTAATACAACTATGTAGTCATTCAATATTCTTTGGCAACGTGTAAAATGTATTTCAGCAAGAAACTTCTATTTTGAGCCGCTAGTTGGCGGGCTGGCGAGGTCTTCGATAGGATAGTCTGAGAGCTGCAGTGCATTGTGGGGCTGTTTAGTATGACAAGTGTGCTCCCGTTTCATACTTAAAAATTCTGGCCAGTCTAGTATAAATCCGGGTATTTCTCACACACACTAAATTGCTTCCTATGATTTCGGATCATACTACATAATCAATGTGACGTCACATTTAGTATGAATAGTATGGAAGTGTTTGGTTTCAGACAGAGCCCCGGTCTTAAGTCTAAGGCTCAGTATGTTCCTGCTATTTTAATGAACATTAGCGATATAGTAAGATTGGCATTCATACGTTTCTAAAACATACATGGATACACAGCAGTGCTCACACTCTTCATATCGGAGCATTTGCTGATGCAATCAAATATTCTTTTTTTCCATTGGACAAAGAGCTGGGAGACAGCAAGCTTTTGTTTACCTGTTTCCTGAAAGCTCAGTGTGCATGCACTCTCCTAGCTGTCAGAGATGGCCCTCTGATAGGTCTGATTCATGGGACTTAACCCAACCTCTTTGGGCCCTGCGTCTCACTTACTGTAGCACCCAGATTGTGCACCCATTAAGTAGCAAAAGGTACATGGGAACACCCTAACAGACTTGGCACCAATGCTTGAGACCGTGTGATTTATATTGTATAAGGGCTCTATGATGTAATCTACCCGGCTTGCATGTCAGTCGACTTCCTTTTCCAATGTTTATGAGCATATTCTGTGTGTCTGAGCTCCTCACCCTGTGTGCGTCATTTTCATGTCCTCTTCGTCGTGGGTCCAGTTCTTCGTAAGGTGGCACCATTCCCTCTCTCCTTGCCTGCTGGTATTCTCTCCTTAGCTGCTGGATCCTGTCCACACTGCATACACACAGAAGAACAAAAGTAAAAAGGTTGATAAAAGAAGAAGGAATGTTGATCAATCCCAACATCAAAAGTGAAACTGTGTTAAATTATCCTTTGACACATGTACAGTATTGTTACAATGGAGAATTTTCAAAACCCCACAAGTATGATAATAGTCCAGATTATGTAGTAAACACATCATCACTTTGAGATTGAGGACCAGACATGTTGAACAATGATTCACAGAAACAAGACAGTGCATAGTTCTGGGTTGCTCCCACCTGAATCACATCAACATAACAAAACACACGTAGAACTTAGAGTGACATCACCAGCAACCAGCTGTCCCAACGATGAACCATCAAATGGAAAACATCTGTTTATTCAAAGAGGAATTCACCCCACACAAGCCTGCCGAAGTTTGACTGCAGAAATAAAGACTAGAGAGACCCACCCTGTACATGTGAACACAGGTACACACACAAAACACACACAGATAAATATTTTGATCATTCTGCCAACTGCCTACATCTATATCTGTTTCTTCCATCTTTGTTTTTCTCTCTTGCAAAAGGAAAGAAAACAAAAACATCAATCATATGAATATTCTTGCTGTCTGTCATCGGAGGAAATATACAGCGTATCAACACTGAACCCTGGGCACCCTTGTGAGTAATGCACATCAACATGTATCCACACACCCACACATAATGGAAATATGGCAAGTCATACAGTACAAGTTAAGTATGTACCCGTATGCACTGGTAGAACCGCAGTGTGCAATTACATTACCGAGTTGATGGAAGGAGGAAAAACGCATCAACACATCATCAGGCGATTTATGAAAAGTCAGGAAAAACAGCAACACACTTTCTCACTGTCTCCAAAGCAGTCTGAGAACCACACTTTGGCTTCTGAGAGGTCATTACCAGAACTCAGCCTGTGACGCATTATGTGACATGAATACTGGCTTTGTTCTAAATTTGCAAATATCTGATTCAGTGAAACTAGGAGTCAGTGCGTGTGTGTGTGTCCTGAACATTGTTTCTCCCCAACTAATTATTGAGTGTGTCAGCGTTTACACACATCCAAGTGTCTAGTTTACCCTACCCAAACCCGCAAAAACATATGTCTGGAAATTGAGAGACACAACATTTCACAGTGATGATGTTTGAATAGGAACAACACCCTACAACAAACCAGTAGCATGCTTCAGCTTAGCTACTTGCTGCCAAATGATGCCACACACTCAAGTTTCAAGCAGATAAACAAGAAGACGTATACACATAGGGTGCTTGTTGTTTACATATATTTAAACGTCTGCTCCCATTTTGTCATCTTTATATAAAATAGAAACTGTGACATGTAACCTTAATACTTAAATAAATGTTTTAATGCAGTAAGTCTCAACACGTCTCCCGAGGTGGTCGATGACTTTGAAATGTTTAGCAGTTCTACCATTAAAGCCTTTGTTAGACAGTTGGCAGGTGCTAATTTCATCCCCAGGTTTTGTCAGAAGCAAATCAAAACATCGACTTTGCGAAAAAAATACTACACTTGACATGGACTTAAAAAAAGAAGGTAACGGAATAAACACATTTTTAAACTTGACTTTTTCATTATCCTATTTTGTATTCTGGTCAATTTGAATGTTTCAATGAAAAATAACAAACACCTCACTCGTCACCATGGAGACTAAAATGCTATCGGATGTGGAAAGTGGACTACTGTGCAACTGTGCAAGCTGTGAGCTCATCAGAAGGACATGGTGTAGATAGAAATAAACATAGATATTTATTGGACATTGATTTCCATCCCACACATTCTCTCTCTGCTTGAGTCAAATAAGTAAAAAAAACTAAAGATGCAGAAATATTGTACTTCATCCAACCAACTGGAGAAGCAGAGTCGATTGGGTGAGAGTTGGCTCCCGGATTAAATAGCGCATCGACTTCAAGATTCTGCTCCTCACCTTTAAGGCCGCCCATACCCACGCTCCCTCTCTGAACTCCTGCACATCAACACACCCACCCGCACTCTCAGGTCTTTTCCTCTCATTCAACTCGCTGCACCACCCGCACGCCTGTCCACCATGGGGTCCAGAGCTTTCAGCCTCTCTGCACCCCGCCTCTTGTTTTTATCTCTGCATGCTTTGTAAGGTGACCATGAGTGCTTTGAAATGCAAAATGTTTTATTATTATTAGTAGTAGTAGTAGTAGTTGTAGGGTTTCTTGGCACAACTTCACCAACTACCAGGGTGCATGGAGAGTGAGGAGGAGGACCCTGATGAAGGCCACAAGCCAAAACGTTAATAAAATTGATCTTCATACAACAAGTGTTCCTGGAGCTTTCTGACCTCTTCATCCAATCAATCAACCAATAAAGAAATGCCTTCATCTTGAAGCTGTAAACACAGCTGGTTGATGATCAAACATGTAGGGGTATTTCTCCGTATTATTCTTTCTTCCTGTATTTGTTGATTCATTTCCATGTGCTCTTCTATGTTTATGCATTCCAGTAGAACATATTTGTCACCCTCTGCATCACTAAATTGACTGAGGGCCTGGGAAAGCAGGGGGGTAAAATGTAGCCAACATTCATTTTCTGTCCACAGACATATGCACACATATAAACAAACACACAACAAGGAAGCACAAACAGAGAAGAAAGCACACACAAAGGGTACTTTCAATGATGTATGACTGCACATAAAAGGCAGAGGGCAGGCCCAAGAAGGAATAAATATGATAAACAAAGACAGATCAAAACGCTCACACAAACATCCACTCACATTTATGCAAATGTTTTCCCATAACCACACACTGACAAAGCTATTGATTAGTTTTATACAACTTCACTCTTGAACCACCTTGTGGTCATGACACAACATTAGGATTAGTTTGTGTGGTAAAAATGGAAATGCACGGCTTTGCTCTGAGCTTGTGTGCGACACACTTAATGACTCCGTCCCTAAAATATATTTGCAAGTGAAATCATTTCTTTATGTAATTCCCTGAATCTCACATCAACATAAAGTGATTACGGTTTCCATTGAGTAGCATATTATTGAATTTAAAGTCTGGAAGTAAAAAGCCATTCTAAAATAAAACAATATGCCCGAGTTTTAGTCTGGAAAAAGTCTCCTTTCTACTTTACACACACCCACCCACACTCCCACAAGCACACACACACGCACGCACGCACACACACCCACGCACGCACGCACGCACGCACGCACGCACGCACGCACGCACGCACGCACGCACACACACACACACACACACACACACACACACACACACACACACACACACACACACACACACACACACACACACACACACACACACACACAGACACACACACACACACTCCCACAAGCACACAAACCCACACGCACACACACACACACACAAACACACACAGGCCAGAGGAGATCAATCTTCTGCTCTTGCTCTGTCATACCAATAATAATTCTATAAATGTTTAAAATCCGAATCGGAAACTTGGCATAGCTGTTAATAATACTGCTATTAATAATTAAGACTTCTGTCCCATTAATAACATGGTGAGCTCTGCCTTAAATATATCAATGTTTGCACTGAAGTCATATGTTCTTGTCATTAAAGCCTATAAATATTTACAAGCCTGGTTGTAAAAGATGTGCTTTCTTAAAGAAACAGCCATACATTCTGCTAGCTGGCTTGTTTTTAAACAGGTATGCGATTCCCCCACCCCCCCCCAAAAAAAAAATCATCTAAAAGATTAGCAGAGCACACAGTCAGGAATCCAATATGAATGTTGCACGTATCAAAGGTCAGGTACATTTAGCATTCATTTTTAATGACTTAATGAGAGATGTCAAGCCCTGCACAAACACGATCCATTTAGAAAAAATAAACACTGCCTAAGTTTCAATTCTCCGGGAGATGCATTATTTATTTAAACTTTAATGCCTACATTAACTGTAAATACCTTCAAAGGGCATTAGCAGCCTGATTCAGCGTAAGCTTAACTTAATAACAACATCAATAATTTACAACAAACATGCCGGGTGATGAGGCAAAATCAACAACAGTGTCAATACATGAAGGTAAAGGTAAAGAAAAACGGTGTGTTTTAATGTCCAACTGATGATAGGAGGGGATTACCATTAATCAAAACAGGATGTTTACGAACATAGACAGGACAAATTCAGGAAATGGTAGAGGAAAAACAAAGTTTGAAGAGCTCTTTAACAGATTCGAGTTGAAAAGGTCTTCACAATTTGACCCAAAATGGCCAAAGAACTGTAGTGTTATCTTACACATGAGTAGCGAGCACACACGAGAGCACACACATGCACACTCAGGGAATGCACGGTCAGCTCTTCGATGCAGCACAGGGGACATGTAGTATAGTTTGTCATTGAGACTTTCAGCTCAGTCAGATTTTTCATGTTTGCAAATGTGAGTGTGCATCATTAGAAGCTACATACTAACATATAACTGTATGTTAAGGAGCCTTTTTGTAAGATAGCCTACTGACATTTTGTGATAAGTCGGTATCAAAGGCAGTCAATTTGAACTTTACCCTTCATTTATCACACTCTTGTCCTTTTCATACGTAACGGTCCTGAATATTTCCTAAACATTTCTGGGTGAGCTGCTTAGGAAAAATTGCAAATGGATGGTTATTTTCCTGCTGACTTTACCCAGAATTGTTCCTGACATCCCCCTAGTAAAATGTCCACACAAAGTCCAGGTGAGCTGTGTGAACGCAGCAGGTGATACTCAGGAAAATTCACAGCAAGAAAGCGGGAAGGGTTGATGACGTCAGACTCACGCAACCGGTGAGCAAAAAGTGCAATCCTTGGGCCCATAGTGAAACTGCTCCATACTCAAGTAGCATTGATATAAAGCCAAACGCTGTCAAGATAGCTTTGGACGTCGTTGCTCTATCTTTGATTTCCGCATCTTTTTCCTAGTCATGCCCTGCCTAGTGAGAACCCTGTCCCCACCCCATCATCGACATGGAAAGTCTCCTGCTGTAAGGTGCATATGTAAACAGGGAACTCAGGAGGATTTCATGGGCAGCCCGTCCTGAAATTTCTTCAGTTGTGCACGTGTGGAAAGACTTATGTGTGAGAGACGAAGTGAGCGCCAGTTTTACTTCTTGGAGGAAAAAAAAGACAAGAAAAGGATATAAAATGCAACCAACCGGCAGAGCTGTTGACCTTCAGAAAAGAGTGAAGAAGTTTGATTTCCTTTCAATAGCACAAACGCTAAGTCTTGATAGCCGTTTGCAGAAATCAATAATCTTGAAAATGGAAACTGCAATTGATTTGAAAGCTTAAGAGATGATGCACACTGTATAGAAATAGTCCCTTTACCCTTTCAGGACAAGTAGGACGTTTGTGTCTTTCAACCCTGCTGATGCTGATCAATGCAGCAGACAATGACTGGCACAGATAAAATGTCACAGATAACTGTCTTACCCTTTTCACTGAAACATGAAAGGAACATTGCTTTCCTATTGATCTGAGAGGTAATAAAGCAGAATCCCTGAAAAATATCTAATGTAACATTTGCATAAATTACTGAATTATATTAGTAGTTGATTAAATTAAAAGAGAAATACTTTAAAAGTCTACCTGCTGTTATATTACAATAACAATGATTCAGAGTCTAGGCTATTTCAGCCATCTCAACATTATTAAATCTCCAAAGGAGGTTATATTTCTCAGTGTTTGTCTGTTTGTTGGCAGGACAACGGGTAAGCTGCTGGCCTGGTTGAATACATTGTGGAAGGAAACTACTCTTTCATTTGTGACTATGTGATTCCCACACAAACCGACAAACAATTGGAAACCATATTCTCAAACATCTCAAAGGGTTCTTCTTTCAAAAACAACAACAGTCTTTTACAATGTTATTTTTACGAAAAGTCTAAACATTTGACATTTACATGGGACATTTGGGTTTCCTCTCTGTTAACGAGAGACATGCTACCCCCACACGGGTCTGAAATATACAAATTCAAAAAAATGAAATATGGACACGAGTTGAGATATGTCAGGGTGAGGGGGCTGCACACAGGGGTCACCCTTGAGCTGTTGGGGGTTTTGGTTCATTGCTCAAGGGCAACTCGGCAATACGCAGGAAGTGAACTGGCACCTCTCTAGCAACCAGATCGCTTTCCATACTTTGGGTTGTCAACTCAGGTCCCAATGGACTGAGCTACTGCCGTATATTTCATATATAGAGGAGAGTGAAATTAAGTCTGATGCACAGTTTGGTGCTATATTAATACAGTTGCAAGAAAGTCTCTGCACTTGTAAGCTTTGTAAATGGTAAATAATAAATGGACATGAGCTTGGATAGTGCTTGTCTAGTCTTCTTGCTACTCAAAGCACTTGTACACCGCAAGGTCACACCTACACATTCACACACTGATGGTAGTGGCTGCATTGTAGAGTGGCCATAAGTATTAACTAATCCCATTCATCAAATTTAAACGCAGCGTGCAGCAACTTAGGGCTAAGTGTTTTGCCAAACGACAATTCAGACATCTGGCTCGAGGAGCTGGGGATCTAACCGCCAACCTTCTGGTTGAGAGATGACCAACTCTACCAACTGAACCACCGCCGCCCATGTGTGTATTGACATATGACAAATGTGCACAAGAAGTAGCTTCATTTAGCTGGTTTATCTGTTCCGATACATTATGCTAAACAAGCAATATGGAAGTAGCTCTCAGCCACACCATTTTTTCAAAGTAGCTCTCAAATGAAGAAAGGTTGGAGACTGCTGGGTTAAAGGGGTTCAGAGATTGGCGTCTTATATGCATCCCACCTGGACAATGCTGGGGCCTACACAGAGGAACTATGCTCTTTGTACGACTTAAAGCTGGTATGACTTGACAATGACAGCAAAACCCAGTCAATAACTCAGAGAAAGCCCAATAGAGGAAATCTAGTTTAGTGTTGACATAAGCTGACAAGACGGAGTTGTAGTGTCTTTGTCTATCAGCAAGTCCACAAACGTGTTGTGGTCTGTGTTCTCCTCGTGTCTACTTGTAGAGTAGAGGATCGTTATCAGCTGTGTCTAACAAGGATAAACTAGATCACAACAACAGACACAGGTCAATGCGTTATCTCTCCCTCTCCCTGTATCGTGTATCTCTGTTTCACTCAGCTGCTTGCCCTCACTAATAGACACACACACACACAAACACACACACACACACACACACACACACACACACACACACATGCGCGCACGCACGGTGAGCTGCTAGGAAAGAAACAACTTAATCAATGTTAGTGGTGTGCTTCCTGTGTTGATATGGATATAAGCTTTTCGCTATATCATATATTTTGACAGTTTGACATTTCTGTGATAAACTCAATTTTCTTTTCACATTTTCTTCATGGTCACTCATTTAGATCAGTAAGTATTCACAAGTCTGTCACCCTTTCTTTGCAATCTATCTCCATTCCTCCTTTTCTCCCTCACTTTTCCTCGTTCTCTCCTCCACAGTTTTTGCAGGTAATCATCCTCGCTGTCATTTCCATCCCTACCTTCATACCATCCATCTCTCCTTCCCTCCCACTCCATCTTAATCTCTTCATCATCTGCTCATCTGCGTCTCCTCTGCCGTGCCTCCCTCTTCCCTCATCCCCCTCCCTCCGTATCTCCCTCGTCTCGCTCTTCATCATCTTCCTCCTCCTAATCTCCCAAGCTTGTGCTGGGCTCTAATTAGCTCACGTCTTTGCTAATGAAGTTTGACAACAAAAGATCACCGAAGCTGGCAGGTGGGTCAGAGGGAAAAAAAAAAAAAGAAAGGGGCAAGAAATAAGAGAGAGAGAGGTGAATGAGCGAGTCGGGCTGAAGAAAAAGAAATAATACAGTGTGGTTGTGTGAGCAGTGGATGTGCTGTCAGGTTGCTCTGTTCCTCTCTTTTCCTCTACAGGCTAACAGGAAGTGACATGTTTTTCAAATGTAGCTGACAGGATATGACACTGCTCCTTACGCGGCGGCGTCTAAGCATGGGGAGTAATTAGCGGTCTATCGACTGCCATGACATCAATCAGACGAGCTGTCTGAATGCCCGTGTGCGCAAGAGACACTCACAGTGGCATGGGATGCTGGCATACTATCATCATCACAATCAGTGTGTGTGTGTGTGTGTGTGTTGTCCAGGTTGAAAATGGTCTGGCATATCATTATTCAGACAAGGCTTTTATGAGTGTGTGTGTGTGCGTGCGTGCGTGCGTGCGTGCGTGCGTGCGTGCGTGCGTGCGTGCGTGCGTGTGTGTGTGTCAGACAGAGAGAGAAAGGAAGCGCTACAGGTGGTAAACTGGCTGGCATAACAATTATGTAGGCAGGCTGTCTGGCTCAAAACTCCCCTTTGACTTTGACAGTCATGTGTGTGTGGCAGGAGGCCTATTTGCCTAAAGCCTCTGCCAACCACAATAGCTGTGAATGACATCCCTCTGAAGCTGGATAAATAGTTGACACAATGGTTTAACGGCTGTCCAGAAACAAACACCTACAACACACAGCATTTGGATCCATAGATTGCTGTTATATTTAAGTTTATATTATATATTTCTATATTTAAGTTATAATAAGTAAAAAACAACAACAAACAAACCAAAAAAGAAGAGACAGCAAGATAAACTGAACGTTACATAAATTGTTCTTTGCATTCATTTTTTCCACTCATATTTCTTGCTGTAATTCTAAATACTGAATAGGAGACTTCGGCCTAGCTTTAACTTTCATACAAAATTACCATTGGAGCAATTTCATGGGCTGTAGTTGAGATGACCTGCCAAATGTACATGACTCAAAAGTAGGGACTTGCGTGATTTGACAATTGAACGATTTAACGTTGTCACCCTCACTAGTCTGTAACAGAAATAGTCGAATAAACTAATAAACTAAATAACTAAAATGTATATCAATTCAGAACTTTAATGCCAGTTAAATGTTGTGTCTAAGCAGCCATCTGCCTCTAGCAGGGGCTGTAACTCGGGTTAATGGCTACTGCCATACTGTCATAAATTATAATGCTCTACTACCCTGATGTAAACTAGCACAGTGGACTGATGAAATCTCGTATAGTGCAGAGCGGTTTAGAAGTATTTTGATCTAGAAAATGGAGATGAACACACATGTAGGCTGTGTAAGGTTAGACTGCCATAGAACCACTTGACCGTAGCAATGTTTAATCAGCACAAGCATGTGGACGCTAACCTGTAAGGAGGACTGAAGGCTGGCGAAGTTAGCACTGCTAATGTTAGCCACACTCAACAAACCAATTTGATATTGTTTACCTGCAGATGTTGTGATTGCATGGTTACTGTGTTAAATAAACTTAGCTCAAAGGCAGCGTTGGTCATTTTCTCCAGATACACTTTTTAAGATTTGGGTTGAAATTGTCTAAAGGTCCTGACAGAAAAAGGAACGAAAAAAATCTGTCATCTGTAGCAGTTGTAAGCCTGTAAAAACTTTGACCAATGTCTGCCAAGAGGTACCAATATGATGAACCAATCAGGCCTCCCTGTCTCCCTGCTCGTTGCGTGCACTAGCCCACACTCAAAGCATGTGACCGATGACAGAGTTTATACTGTGAGTTTGTTGTTGGCCGTTGTGAGTAGTTAAATAGTCATGTATTATGATAGAGTTTAGTGTTTATTTACCGCTGAATGAGACATGAGACGACGTAGCTTCTATACATTGCAAGCGATGAGCTGACGTCCGCATCTGGAGTAACGGCGCTTGTGCATGTAAGTGAGGGGCGTGGATTTTGAGGTAGCACTGAGGGAATGCTACTTTCAAAACAATGCTAGTTTTTGAAAATTACCAACCCTGCCTTTGATTTTGACTATTGTGGTTGAGGGTTTTCTTAACGTCAGACTAGTCCACTAATCAGAATTTAAACTTGGCTTTCATCCACAATGAAATCAGTCGCTACAATTATCCCTTCTCAAAAGAGAACAGTCTGTCTTTTATCATTATGTTCAGGGATATTGATTGTATTTCTAAAAAAAAAAAAACATTGGATGATATTTACTTTAAATTGACATACAAATATTTGTCATTAAAGCTGAAACTACAAGAATAATTAAAGTGTTCTATCTTTACTTCCTGACTCCAGGGAAAAACTTAAACCAAGTAAAAACGCAAGCTAATAATGCTAGCTTAAGCACAAATCACACAGGCCTATGAAACAGGCAGAGTCGTAAAGGGACGATACATGACACTATATTGCTATATTTTCTGTATGCCTCGTGCTGCCAAATCATAACCGTACTAATTATACTCTTTTCAATCCCATCTATCTCTACGTCCACACCAGAAAGTGTTTGAAGCTGCAGAATTCAAACCATGTCTGCATCAGCAACTTGCTAGAAAAAGGCACAGGCAGTCCAGGATGACTAATCCCAGTTCTTTTGGTCTCTATGACATTTACAAACCGTCATCTTTGAACAACAACCAGTAGGGTTACTGGACTAATTACCAAAAGTGGGAGGGAATATCTGAGGACAGTAAAGACAGGATCAAACAACAGGTTATAACATACACCTTATTAGATTGTTATAGATTTCTAAACACAAATTAGGAGTGCAATTATTGAAGGGGTAGAGGTCTGACCTTGGCAGATCAATGTTGAGGCTTTTTCTACACTTTAATAATATCGATAAATTGCATTTCCCAAAGTTACCAGTGAAACTTAAAGGTCTATTATCAGTTATGCACAGGAATTGACGACTAAGATTCTCTCTTAAAACCCCAGAAGAATTTTGGATTCACCCAAGCTGACCTTTACCTCACATGGACTCATTTCTCTGTTAAATTTTCTCTGCTTGTTATCCATATATTTGCCAGCCATGTGGAGCCAGTCAGGGAACTCTGATAGACTTTATTCATCATAGCCTTAACCTTAACCAGAATCATTTCATCCAATCAAACATAATAACTGCACCAAACCCTCTCAAATAATTAGCATAACCTTTCTACCTAAACAAAGTTTTAAGGTTTTCTTTAAACAAAATGTGGTGAAAATCATCATAAAGGCAGGGTTGGTCATTTTCTCCAGATACACTTTTTAAGATTTGGGTTGAAACTGTCTTTAGGTCCTGACCGACATTAATAATTCATGTGCTCTGAAAAAGGAACAAAGAAAATCCGTCATCTGTAGCAGTTGTAAGCCTGTAAAAAATTTGACCAAAGTCTGCCACGAGGTCCCAACTTGATGAACCAATCACCATTCCCTGTCTCCCTGCTCGTTCTCTACCCCATGCATGCACGAGCCCACACTCAAAGCATGAGCTGAGGTCCGCTTCTGGCCAATGGCGCTTGTGCATGTGAGTGAGGGGCGTGGCTTTTGAGGGAGCACAGAGGGGAGGGGGTGGGTGCAGACGGCGCACTGAGGGAATGCTACTTTCAAAATCATGCTAGTTTTCGAAAATTACCAACCCTGCCTTTAAAGTTATTAACTGTGGATGAAAATATCTTAGCTATTATATAGGGACCATTGTCATAATATAAACAATTCAAAATATACAGTAATTGTGATCCAGACTTAGCAGCCACAAGAATATGTAACCCTGATCATGAATGGTCAATAAGTAAGGGATTTTTAAGATGAAACACAATTGTACACTGTGAATACACAATGAGTGAAACCTGAAGATACAAAAACACCTAATGCACTTCCTCGTATCTATCTGTCACTTAAATAGAAACTGAGACCCGTAATGTGAATAAAAACCCTTCAGATGTTCTATGTTGCTAATCTAGGGGTTTCCACAGACAAAAAAAAAAATTAAACTCTTTTTTTTCATATTCTTGAGTAAATATAAAAAGGTTTAAGATAGAGAAAAACATCTTTATGTGGGATATGACAACAACAAAAAGATGCACAAAGATATTTCTGCGTCAGAGCATGATGTGGTTCCGTCTGGAAACTTTTGTCTGTTGCATCTGTTTGTGTGTCCTTTTAAAAGCCTGAAAAGCATGTGTCCTTTTACCGTGTACGTGCTCCATCCCTGGCGGATGTCCTTTGCATGGAATTTATTTTTCATTGAGGACTACTTGTGCAAATACGAGAGGAGGAAATCATAAATGAAAGGAAGAGAGTGCAACGGGGCGAATAGAGACCCAGAAAGGGTTTATTGTAGGAGAGAGAGCAAGGGGAGGAAGGGATGGAACAGGCGAGTGCCTCTTGAGAGCTTTTCCTTATTAGCCAGGCTGAGTCCAGTGCTTCGAGTCCGGAAAACACACACACTCTGGGCCCTCACTCGTATTGCTCCCCATCACTTGTCCGCCCTCCCCAAACCACTTCTCATTCCTTTCTTTTATTCCTCTTCACATTCTCTACTCCCATTATCTCAGTTCCGTTTATCCCCCGTTTTGGTTATTCTCCAACTCCTTTTCTTAGTCTAATTTTCCCCTTTCCCTCCGAACATTCACTTAAACCCCTCCTGCCTAATTTTCACTGCATTTAGTCGAACTTGTTCCTCATCTCATTTGTTGAATTATTCCAAAACATCCACTTAGCCTCTTCTTGCCCTCGGAGTCCCTCGCTACAACTTCTTTTGTACCTTTTTCTTCCACTTTTCACATTCCTGCCATCGTTTGAGTCCATTCATCTATCCTCTCAGCTTTTAAAAAAGATCCTTCATTCCCTCTTCAACATCATCCTTTTCTGAGACTTTTTTGTTTCAAGCGTGCACTGTCCCTAAATCTATTAACAAACCTCTTCCCTCTTCTCTCTTCATTCTTTCCATAGGTCTGTTTCCTCTACTACTGCTAACTGTTATCCTTTGATTTCTCTACCCATTGTCACTCTCATTTTACTTTTAGAGTGAATTCCCCCTTTTGTAAACACTTCCTCTTGCTAATGTATGCTCTGCAGCTCCAAACACTCATTCTGTCTCCGTCTTCTGCATACCTCTCTACTGTTTCATCTCATCCCTAGTCCCTACTCTCTTTCTTTAGTTTACCTGCCTCTTTATTCCTAATCCCACTTAACCTTCCATTTCTTACCTCCCTTTACTTCTAAAACACTCCAAAGTACTTTCTCATATTAACCGCCATTATCCTTGAATTTGCTTGCTTCTCTGAGTTTTCAAAATTAAGCTGAAAATCCCCCTTTTCAACAAATAATTTCCCTAATAAGGCAGTTTGTGTTAAAACTAAAGACTCGGAGTACTGATTGAAAGTTTAGAACGGGTAAATCTAGTAAGGAAGGGTTGGGCTATTTCAAGCAGTTTTAACAGAAAACTAAAGGTGGTCAGTCATTAATTGCAGGTCACTTATCAGAAATACATCTAAATGTTTCTTACATGTCAGAAAATTAAGTTGAGACATTTACACTTCATTAGATCCATGAAATGAAACCTTAACACATCATTTTTGTAAGTTCCTAGTCATGCCATAGCTTTGTTTTTTAGTGCATAATGTGTTTATTGGACCCAAATTATTAATTCGCTATTTCATTTTCCCCCCATAGTAACTGCTTTGACTCTTATTAGCATCATAATTATGAAACTAACCCAAACTAGAAAAGATACACCCGCTAGCCCCACCAAAACGAATAACCTACATGAACAGAGTGATGTCGAAACAGCAGTCGAACAAACCAACCTAGCAGTCACTAAAGTCATGTGCCCTACTAAAAAAGTTTCTTTCTTTGTGTGTGTGTGTGTGCGTGTGTTCCAGTCCAGAGGCTGTGAGAACGTCTGATTAATTAACATTGAGGAAAAAGTGACCAGCCAAGAAATGCTAAAAGCTCATTTCTCTCCCTTCAGCTCCGTCAACATCTCTCTTTCTCTATTCTACCATCCTGACACTTTAAATACATATTTTTCCAAATGCATGCTGTTTCTGTTTATGTAATCTTTCTAAAAAAAATATTTTTTAAATGCATGCTGTTTCTGTTTATGTAATCTTTCTAAAAAAAATACGATGAAATAATTATATTTGCATTTGGCTTAAATATGGAAGGTAATATTCAGTGCATTACACTTGCCGCCTTTACACTGCATCTCTGGGGATTGCGTCTGTTCCAGCACAAACAGAACTACAGTTTTAAGAATTTCTCACAATGGCAGATGGTGAGACAAGTGTAAGCCGATAGCAAAATCACTTCAAACATGTTTATCTTCTTTAGTCAAGCTAACCCCAAACCAAACACAAATGGAGCAACACACAAACTGGAGAAGAGGGGAAGAAGGAATTTTGACTTTTCAATAAGTATTTAGGTTTCATTCTATTGTTTGATTATGTGGTATTGCAAATGTATATGTAGCTTAATCGTATGTAACTATTGATAGGAGCTGCTTTTGTCAATATAGGAATAGTCATATTGGTTTGTGTTATATGTCAAATATACAAACTGTGAGCTGTAGGTAAACCCTTATAGCTGTTTACACACATACTGAAAATGTCTAGAAAACTTCAGGACATTGTGCCCTTGATATCTTTATCTTTTTTTAGCTTTTTATCTAAGTACATTTTTCCCTGTTGGAGGAGGGGGTCTTAGAAGGCAAGACATGACGTTAAAAAGTCCAAATGGACATCCAAGATGGCGGACGAAGTGACAGGGTCCAACACTATGAGCGTCTTTTTGCGTTTATATCAATATACTGTAACAGCGTACTGATGATGAAGATTACCATTGTGTGCTGTTGACACGTTATGACCAAATTAAACACATATAGCATTTTAAAGCAAACAATAGTGATATCATTGGATTAGTAAATTAGTGGTCAGATACAACTTGCTCTGTCATAAGTCATCAGGGTGCAGCAGGATAGTTTTTGATTTGTGATTGGGTTTCCAGCAGGTAAGTTTCTGATTTTTAATCAGGATGTGCAGCAGGTATGTTGCAGATTTAAAGAGATTGCAGGGGGTTGACATTTAGTGGAATTATATCAATGCAATAAAAAGGTGGTATTATCCACGGCCTACTAGAACGAGTGGAAGTGAACATACTGCCAAACAGAAAAGAGTATGAAGCAGCGTGCATAGAGATTGCACTGGCGGTGAAATTTCCTGACTATTTTTATGTTGTGCTCAAAAATCAGGTCACCGTGACTTCACATATAATGTTTTTTGTCGTGGTCTGACAGGAAAAGTCTGGGTGAAAAAATTCAACTAGTGTACACACCCTGAAAATTCCAACAAATGTTCAGGAGTTTTGTGCATGTGTGAAAACATCATATTACACTGTAAAACTTAAAACAGCCTTTTATGAACAAAGTGAGCAGGCACTACCTAAATAGGCAAAAACAGTGCTATAGAATACATGTCGCAGTCTCAACAGGAATAAGCAAAGGCATCAGGTGGAAGGCTGCTGTATTACATCTATTTCTTTTGTTATTTTGTTGAGGTTAGGCGAGCTATTTTCTCCAACCTGGACCTTCTTTTTTCTTTAGATTCCTTTCTTTCATTCTTGATGTTATTTGCTCTCTACTTATCTTTCACTCAAGCGCTGCAGTACTTCTCTCCTGCTCTCAAGCTCACTCCACTCTGGTCTATCCAGCCTGATTGTTTTCTAATTGGTGGAGTACCAGAGGTCGGGGTTGTTATGGTAACCTGCAAGGGGCACTTGGGAGGGTTAGGTGGTGATGGTAGTAGTGGTTGGGCGAGGTAGGGAGGGGGCACACACTCAAGAAAAACGAAGGGCAGCACTCAACAAAGACTTGGGTGGTCACTTCAGAAAATGGACTGTGTGTGTTTGACATCCTAACTACGTCAGTTTTGTACACACACATAAGTATTTGAGTGCACAAGACCAAAAAGAGTAGCTCCAGTAAGAGTAGGAGAGGGAGTATGTACAGTATGTGCCTGTATGACTGTGTGTACACAAGGCTTGGCAAAAAATCATGCAATCCACTTAAAAAAATCTTGAGACTTCCTTCCTTATATGAGCTGCTCAGGTCCTCTAATCATTCCACCTGTGTACTGAGATGGAAGAGGAGCTGAAGCAGAGTGAAACCAGAAAAGAATGAATGAAATGAAAGAAAGAATGAATCAAAGTCAACATTAAGCTGCCTCTTTTTCACTCTGATTTAGCATTTCATCTAAACTTGGGTTTTTTATGTCCAGAACCTGTTTTTATTTAAGTTCCAGTCCACATATATATACAGATATCATCACACAGTAAAGTTGTTGATGTCATCAAGCTGTATTTATTTGTTCTTTGGCTGATAACTTTTGAAATGTAAACTAGTGATTTTAGTGATATTGATGAAAGCAACCTACAGATGCTAGAGTGGATGGTCATTGTTTCACAAAGCATTCTCACGATTAGATGCCTCTTGTGGCAACGGCTACATTAAAGATTAATTTGTCAAAAAAAGATGACCTTTTGTGGAGAGCTGCAGGGAGAACATTGTAGAGAAAAGGACAAAACAGACTATTTAGACCTGTGTGTGAAAGACAGACAGTGTATGTGTGTGTGTGCGTTGGCTTCATCTTGCGTTGGAGCTGGTCAACAAATCTATTCATCAGGTCTATTTATCAATTAAAGATCTAAATGAAAGGTGAATGATGAAAATTAAAACTAACATTACTTTGCTAACTACCGTTAGCATGAAAAACATGCGGCTACTCAATTCCCTGGAAATGGTCCAGCAACTACTGTACAAGCCCCAGCTCAGTTCGTTCATGCCATCCTATCTTTGACAGTCTAAATGTATACATGCTAAAAGGTAGGTAACATATCAGCATATCAGGTGTGGTATAATATAAACACGCGTTGGCAGTGTGGTGTCTGTGTATGTGTGTCTGTGATGTCTTTACTTAATGAGTCTGCATTCAAACCTATCATGCAGAATGAATTGAGCTGGCTGTGCCCTTTAGAATTAAAGGTGGTGGGTGTGGTGAAGAAGCAGACAGTGTGATATATCACTGTGCTGTGTGGTGGAATAACTGTCCTTTCATTATGGAGCTGTTTAAAGCAAACCACCGATAAATAAAAATACATCTGAAAAAAAAGAAGAAGTCTCCTAACACTCATAAATCACAGAGAAATGCAAAATGCAGCTGGGCACTTAAATGCGGCTGGTGGATATATCTAACTCTATTTCGTGACCTAGAGTTTGTATGTAAATTGCCACACCACAAACCTGTCATCTGTCGGAGTAACAGACATGACATCTGAATTACTGCAAAGACTATGAGCCTGTTGTAGAAGTCTCTGCACTACTCGTTTTATTTGTTTCATTCCTGGGAAATTATGAATGAAGCTAGCTTCACAACCCACATCTAAGGCACAAGTTTGATGAGCACTGCTACTCAGTTAAGATAACAGTCTTTATTGTTGTTGTTTGAAATCAACAAAATGAAGTTTAGCATCCTATCAGATGTCTGATATGATTTGCAGTCTTTTTGATAGTTTTCCTCTTTACAGTCACTGTTATTTCATAATCTCAACTTGTTGCTCCTCTCCGATAAAGTTCATCACATTCATTTGAATGATTTAAGCACTATTTTTCAGTAGTGGTATATATATATATATATATATATATATATATATATATATATATATATATATATATATATATATATATATATATATATATATATATATATATGCCCGCTCTGTCATAAGTCATCAAGCTGCAGCAGGAAAGCTGTTGATTTGTGATTGGGTATCCAGCAGGTAAGCTTCAGATTTTAATCAGGATGTGCAGCAGATATGTTGGAGTGCAGGGGTTGACATTTAGTGAAAATTGCAACTGGCCCCACCATTATAACCACAGCAGGGGAACATTACTTTTGATGGGGAAAATCATTTTATCAATATTATTGACTATCCTGTACCCAAAAAAACGAGCTTTATATAAGTACATAGTAAATAGTAAATAGCCTATAACTTTGGCCAGCTACTGAAAATGTACCTCATTACCCTAAGATATTGGTTGTCGAATTGTTTTAATTGACCCAGTTCCCGTAGGTGAACTCACGTTCGTACATCTGCACATTTGCCAGGAGCAGGGACAACATGGGCATCAAGGATAAGACTGTGATGTAACTGCCATACAGAAGTTGATAGTTCGCAACAATTACACGTCCTTTTTCAGCTGGCATCTTCTACTCATCCTTATCAGTTTGATTTCAGACTGTGACAGGGCGCTACCTATGCTGAACTTCTGTCTTGTTGAACGCGAGTTCAACACAGGGCAACGGGACTGTGCAGCAGCTGACAGTTGAAGCAGTCTGTGAAGCAACAGGTTCGGCAACAGGGAAGCAGTCCATATAAGCAAACAATCCGAAAAGGGGGAAGGCGGAAGACAGGTCGGAACCATGCGGAGAGTCGGAAAGCCAGCTGGTGCGCAGACACGCTTGGGAGCAGTCTTAACAACACAGGCAGAGTCACAGAACCACGGGGATCAACAGCTTAGTGTATAGATACACTTACACTGATAGATCACCGCTTAGAAACGCCAAACAGTCCAGAAGACAAGCAGACAGTGTGTAAAAATTGTTCGTCTAGACAGAAGGGATGTAACGATTCACTCAACTCCTGATACGATACGATTCACGATACTGGGTTCACAATACGATTCTCTCACGCTTTATTTTACAAAATGAGACTAAAGACAAATTATGACTGAAAAAGATTCCTTTAATTTTTTCATGAAAACACCAATACACCTCGTAATCTTTTTGGCTCTTACACTCGTTTGGGCGAGCGGGGCTAGGAACCTGCTTGTTAGTATGGTTTGGCCTCTGCAGCATGATAACGTCTTCTTGTTACAACCAACCGCCTCTGCTCTACAGCTGCTGATGCTCACGATATTACTGCAGGGTCCGAAATGAACTTTTTGACTCACCGGCCAAGGTGGTCGGTAGATGAAAAAATTCACCGGCCAAACATATTTTTTACCGGCCGAAATAAAAAATTGTGTTTTTGTGTCACATACACATCTGTTACAGTACATTTAATTGAGAAGGCATTATGTTCTGTTGAATCAATCACAGATTCGATAATTTCAACAAATCAGGAAATTGAGAAATTTAAAAAATATATTTGCTGGCCTTTATTTTTTAAATAGGTAGTTCCCAGACCCCCCCTGCTCCCCCCTGCATTACAACATTACAGACTAAAAACTAAAATCCATCAGAGAATAATACATTATTATTCCACAAAACAAGTGTTCTCTTGATTTAGCTTTGATAATATCAGACACTTAATATAATCAGCCTGCTCATTATTAGACGTGTGTGTATCTCTGACTGCTCCTGCTGCGCGTGCTTTTAGCGCTCACTGCAGTGTTTATAACGCAGCGCTGTTTCACAGAGTCTGAGTGGAGACGTTCACGGACTGAGACTACAACGACTGTGAGATGACGTTGCTATCATTATGTTAGCTGCAGACACGGTGAGAGTGAACGGAGAAAAGTCGAGTCGACCGTTTGACCGGATCACGTGTGTTCCCGACTCGGTCCGTACGGATCACGGATCAACTGTGTGCTGATGCACTAAAAGTTCAAAGGGGCGCGCCGCGCGTGGTGGCTGGCGCTCCAGTGTGTGTGTGTGTGTGTGTGTGTGTGTGTGTGTGTGTGTGTGTGTGTGTTTGTGTGTGCGTTTGCGCTGAAATGTATGTTGGAGTGTCTCAGCGTGCTCTGCGATGCTCACAGTCATGACAGCAGAGAGAGGAGCAGGGAACAGTAGCTGCAGCTACATAAAACGCGCTTAATACTCATAGCATAGATTTTATGACTGTTTGGTAGAACATTTACCCACCCTGGGGCGGATAGCCCTCTGAATTGTACTCGCCAAACGGAAAATCTACCCGCATTTGGTGCTTGGCGGGTGTTCATTTTGGACCCTGTTACTGCGACAGTGTATTAATGCGTGTTTGGGATCCTAAAGACACTCCTATGCTTGAGTGTTGGGCTCATTACGATCTGTTCTGAAGTCATTCAAACAACTTAAAACTTTAATTATAACAGCCAACTTATTGACAGCCCATCAATACAGTCGACGGTACAGGACGGTACAGGCTGGCCCGGGCTAGATTTTTTGGGCCCGCTCAATATTGTTGCCTGGTCACCTGAGTAGGGCAGGTGGTGGTTGGGGGGATGAGAAAGACCAAAATTGTGCCTGTTTAATTTATCGTATGGTCATTTCATTTACACACACACACACACAAGCACACACACAGGTACAGAGAGAGAGAGAGAGAGAGAGAGAGAGAGAGAGAGAGAGAGAGAGAGAGAGAGAGAGAGAGAGAGAGAGAGAGATGGAGAGAGGTCTATTTGGCCATAATCCGTGCTCTAGCTTGGTCACTTGGGGGACCAGAAAGACCATATTAGTGCCTAATTTTGATTTTTCTTCTTTTCCTTCCATTAGCACACACACATTCACATTGGTACAGAGAGAGAGAGAGAGAGAGAGAGAGAGAGAGAGAGAGAGAGAGAGAGAGAGAGAGAGGTCTATTTGTGCTCATAGCTTTGCTGACGGAATGGAGTCCTTAGCGATTTTGTTTATCTCTGTCACCCACAGGCACACTGCAACTCGGTCCTCCCTTGACACACAGTTGCACAGAGTCACACACATACAGACAGCGCTGACACACTACCTTCTTTTTTTGGCACCATCGATTAATGTCAGCCAATACCTGGACTCTCTTCTGTCTGCATCATCAGCTTTCAGGAAGTGATGATAAATGATTGGACCTATCTGCCAGGACTGCTGCGGTCATGAATAAAGGTTTACAAAATCGAGACATTTGGGAAGGATGGAGGACACTAAAGTAAATAAATATTGGATAAATTAAAGCTAATAGCCACAAATTAACACTGTGTCTACAACAAAGAGTTCACCTTCTTGAAAAGCTCACACTGGATCCATGGGACTTACTTTTTCAACCTCTTAATTATGGGGTTTTTGAGTCATGCAGCCGGTGATAGATATCACAGACTCATAAGACATCGTACATGCAGAAAAATGAAATCTGTTTACACTCAAATGTTTTACCTTCCTTCTCTGTTGAACAAAAAAAAGGTTTTCTGGTACAAACCTGTTTTGAATATTTGACGCCCTTGCAAAATATGTTTAATTTCATTACCAAACAATCATATTAAACAAATTCTAATGGAGGCAAAGAGAATCATAGAATGGGATATGTGCTTACAATTAAAGACTAGAAAGGAAAAAAATAATAAAGTATGTTTTGACAAAAAAGCAAATTCTGACATTTAAAGACGACACAAGAGTTAGGACCAATTTATATAATGCTCTACTCTATTAAAGTGCCATTTTGATGTATAAACTAATTTGCTTAATGGTAAATTGACTGCTCTTACATTGCAAATTTCGAGTCTAGACCTTTTAAAGCCTTTTACACTTCACGTCACATTTTCGCACTTACATTGGTTTTCTGATGCTAGAGCGCTACAGTGCCAAGCTTCTCTTCAGAACTGATCCAGCACTTATAATGGCTGTGCCTTCGGGACAAACTTTGGGGTTAAGTGTCCATGTTTTGCATTCATGCTAAATGTGGACCTCTACAGCCTGTTTGAAATACTGTGTCAGACTTTGAGATAATGGTAAATGGACCTGAGCTTTCATAGCACATTTCTAATCTTCAGGCGTTTTACACTGCATGTCACATTCACCCATTCACACCACATCCATGAGTATTAACTAATCCCATTCATACACACACACTGCAGACGCAACAGCAGGTGCAATTTGGGGTTCAGTGTCTTGCCCAAGGAAACTTTGACATGCGCCTGCAGGAGCTGGGGATTGAACCCCTGACCTTCTGGTTGAGAGATGACTGACTCTACCACAGAGCCACAGCCGCCCCAAGATGAACAACATATGTCACACTCTGTGCACTATTTTCACTAAAGCCCTGTTTCTATTGCACCTGAGTTTAACTTCCACGCCGAGGATGGAGCAGACGTCAGTTTAGAAAGTCCGATTAGTATCCAAGGTAATACAAACAGCAACGTAACTGTCACAAGACTTTAAAGGCATTACATTGGCAGCACGTCTTGTTTTTCAGAGAGATCAATGAAACAGAATTAAGATCAGAGAGAGAGAGAGTCATCCTTGATTGGACAAACGCCTGTGAAGTTTACTCAGACAGTGAGCTGATCAAAAGGTTTTGTTTCGAAAGGCAAGCCCTGTTTGAATGTGTTGGACAGAAACAGGGAGCTGTCCACAGCCCTGCAGGTGCTGATTGATGTCAGATTACAGCTTTTGTTTCTCTCATTATGTCATAATCATCCATTTGAAGAAACTGTGATATACTTCTTAGTAAATAAACCTTGTTGCGTGCTAGTTTAAAGCACCATGGGGGACATGATAAATATTGATTACATTACAACATGTCAGGCCATAAGAAGCATTTCTATGGCTCTACAAAGCTAGAAATTCATCAATCCTACAACAAATGAGGAGGTAGCAAAGAACAAGCAGGACCTCTATAAACTGCATGCATTTCCTTATTTCGCTATCTGTGAAATTATTTTTTTGTTTGCTCTGACATGTATACTCTGTCGACAGTTTGAGAGAGGTTAGACAGGATGTAAGCTCCGGGAATGTTAACATGTACTTGCATGGTAAGACCAGATGCAGCAATGACCATTCTCCGTTAGGCTTGGTGCCCTCAGTGTAAATTCGAGTCGAGCAATCACGCATAGCTTAGTTGGACATAAGAGATAAGACCGATTTTCTTTAATACCCAGCTGCTGTGCTCAGAGCCAGGAATTGAACTGCCAATCTCCCAATTAGCTAATGACTGCTTTACCTGCTATCACAGCCAACAGTTTTGAGTGAAAAAAGCAGTTTTGGAGCAATCAGAATCCTCTGCTTTTAAATGCTTAACCACAAAGTCTGCCCTGGAAGCCAAGGTCAAGTAGGTCATACATTTTTTAATAAAGCGCTTTTTATGCAGAAGGAAATAACACGAGAATAACATCAGAAAACATCTCTACAAAGCCTCATGTAGACAGGTACTAAAGTGTGTGTGTGTGTGTGTGTGTGTGTGTGTGTGTGTGTGTGTGTGTGTTTGTGTGTGTGTGTGTTTGTGTGTGTGTGTGATTTTTTTAAAAGTCAAAGTTCAAAGCAAGTATAAACGTAGGGCTGTCAATCGATTACAATTTTTTGTCAAGATGAATAGAAATTAATTGCATTATTAATTGTAATTTTGAAATTGTTAGGCTTTTATTTTGAAATGTTGTATTGTCTGAAGCTGAGAGCTTGCTGTGTGAATTCAACTTTGCTTTTATTTTGAAATGAAATAAGGAACTTCTGGTAGAATGAAGGTTACGGCATGAGCTTAACAACGGAAAAGGAACTGGTGAAAAATTTAGAAATGAGATGGAAACAGCTAAAAGGAACGGGAAAAGGTCAAATGTTTGATGTCATAATGTGGAAATTACTTTTGCCTCCTCAACCGAGCTGACTAGAAGTTTTTTAAAGTGAAATAAGACATTCAAAGATGCAGCAGTGTCGTTATTTTTTACTACAGGGAGAGACTGCAGAGAATTATCCACGTTGCGCTTAAAGGGACAAAATAGCATGCAATTAATCGCAATAAACTAGTTAATGCTGACAGCCCTAATAAATACCATTTCATTTGAGATCATTTGGGTGTATACTGATGTCATGGTGCGTTACCTTTCATTGGCCGTTGCAGAAAGAGGAGGAGATGCAGTTCCAGGTCCCGCCCTTGGTTTATTGACCTTAGCATACAGCCTATCTATGTGGTCATCATCAGGGATGGCTCCTGGGTTGTTTCCATGATTTCCTTGAAAGGCAGAAGGGCCTTGGGGGGAAGGGGTGCGGGCATAGGTGTGTTGTATTGTACCATAGGGGGGGGACTGTGGCAGTGGCTGCTGCATTGAGCCGGGATCCCGGTCCCTGAAAGTTTGTATTCTGGCATAGTTCGGGTCCATGTCGTCATCCTCAACATCTGGAAATGCCATTCCCACTCCACCACCACCTTGCTGGTCTTTTGACCGGGTCTCTCGCAGCTCAGGATGAGCAGCCTCAATTCTGAAGGACAGATAGAGAGCAACTTAACCAACTAGAAATGCTTCAAATGATGACTGAGTGTGACTTAGTCATCACAACATGGGCAACTTAAAGGAAACTTCTTGAAAAAAATAAAACTAAAATGGAGACAGACCATTTCTTGCCAGGTCAGCAAAACAAACAAACATCCAAACAGACCATTTGTGTCGAGGCCAGTAAAGTAAAGCATTACTTAAAGTGTGATCATGAGCATGTTAGAGATGCTAACGCTGTGGTTTTAATGTATTCAATGAGTGTAACAAGTGAATAATCATCAATCTAATCATTATGGGGAAATCAAAATTAAAACCTGATTTTCTTCTAGAACGAAATCCAGGACAAATGAATACTCAGTGCGTGAGTCTATAAGTCAACAAACTATAGCAAAAAAAAATCTAAATAATATCATTTCCAGAAAGTTCCCCACCTTTCCCTCTCCTCCTTCATCCTTTCAAACTCGTGATCACTCAGGATGTCAGACTTCTGTCGCTGCAGAGCTGCTTTCGCCTCCTTCTTCTCGTCTTTTTTCTTCCCAAATCTGGACAGAGAAGAGAATTGTTACAGACTACAAGACAAACAGGTAGGCATCAAACGTTGAAAATACAGAAAAAATAATCGAAATAATACATTTGAAAATCTGTTTCCTTTTTGGTAGGAATAATCTATGATACGTACGTTGGATAAACAAATAGAGAGGCTGTATGCCAGTCTGTTTGTATTGGTTAAAAGCTCTTAGCTGGGATGAATAAGACACTGAATAGTGCAATAGACCAGAGAGAGGGTTTGCTTGATGTATTACTATTGCTTACTCCTGTAAGTATGGAATCTATACGGCCTAATCTAAATTAAAAGATGACAAATACATGATAGACTTAGAGGCCTGGTTAGAGTGGCCACATATCAATTCTGAAACCACACAGTCAATACAGTTTGTGTGTGGTCAGCATCACAGGAACACTCAGCACTACTGCTCCATTTCCTGGAAGTCCATGAATCAAAAAAACACATAAACACACCCCAGACTCAACTTAATAAGTACATGTAAGATAATCATGAAGGCTTCCTCATGGTGGTGAACAAATTCACCCCATCGCTGTTTTAATGACAATCAAAAACAGCTCACAGCTCAATGTGTCAATGAACAAAAGTTCATTGACACATGAACCACTGTTATAATTTCATTAGATGGAGACACATGGTGTGATGTGGTCTGAATTGTATTTTCTGTTCTGGAGGCAGTCAAACCAGATTAATAGTCAGTATATCCATCTTGTAAAGTAGAGCTGCACAATGAATCCCAAATGCATCGTTATCGCGATATGAGCATTTGCAATAAACACATTTAAAAAGTCCACATTTATTGCGATGAATAAGAGAATTTAAGTCGTAGAAACAAGCAATACTTTCTCACCCAGCATGCATGCTTTAAACCTACCGTAAAATACGGTGTATAAGACGCACTTTTAAAAACGTTTTTTTTCATTGAATAAGTGTGCTGCGTCTTTAACTCCTGTGCAAACAATATACCAGTATAAAAATGCTGACACGTGCAGTCATTACCATGAGTGCAGCCGTCACCATCACTGACGCGATTGAAAATTCATCCACATTCATTGTGTATTGCACTCTGTGCTGGGAAACATTGCAACCTGCACCACTTTTTCACATCTTTTTCTCCCTCGTTAGGTTATAATCATGCATTTCAAAGAACAGTGGTATATTGTTCCATAAATAAATGTGTAGCGTACTTTTGATTGAAAGAGTCCTACATTAAAGGAAACAAGTGACCAGCGGAGGTGGGCAGTACGACTCGTGAGCTGTGTGTCTGTACCTTCACAAGTTTCTCCTTAGGCTGAGAGCTCATTTACTGTACTGTAGCTAATAGGAGTGCTAACTCACGCTGGGTAGATAATTGAATCCTGCATCTTACCGGTGTGACATGTTCCGGATTTTACGGTATTGGATGGATGCCTGGGTATAAAGCCGTCACATGCTAGCTAGCAGTCTACTAGCGGCTACCGTCAGATTAACTGGTACCTGTTTGGATGTTTGATTTATTTTGGAATCAGGAGAGAATTGTTGCAAGTATAATTTCAAACACAAAGAACAGTAGAGCGAGAAAAGAAAAAAAGGGTTATATGCACTCCTACATTTTTGTTGACTTATCGTACTTCATATCGTTATCGCAACTTGAACAATGTTATTGCATATAATTCTCATATCGTGCAGGCCCTGACCTTATAACACACATTAGTTGTTTACGTAGTGGATTTTATTCATGCTTTAAACTTCACCTAAACACTGCTGCATTTTTTTAAAATATAACTAAACCTGTCATGTGCATTATTTAAACAATGGTTGTCATTTTAAAGTGTGTGATTTTGTGTATAGCCTGTGCATGTTTGTGCATTGCTGTATTTAAAAAAAAAAAAAGCTTAAAGCTGAGGTGATGCGTTTTTCAATGCTTAATGTGTACGGGGCGGGGTAATAATGACTACTCACTGTGTGTAGAAGGGGGCACACTGGGCAATGGAGGGCTATAACTATGCATGCATTAACAGTGCGAGTGTGTATTTACCTCACAGGGGACGAGCCTTGCTCTAATTACTGCTGCCTACAGAGTTAGAGGCTTACCCTTCACTTCAACTCTCTCTCTTCCACTCACTTACCCTTTTTTCACCTCACTTCCTTTTTTACCTTTTCCTCCAATTTCACCCCGGCACTTCCCCTGCTTTTCTCTCATTACCCTCATTTCTGCTTCCTTCTATCCATAGCTTACCTCGCCATCACCCCTTCATCTCAACGTCTCGTTTGGCATGTTGCCCCCTTGGTATCAAACACTTCTCTCACAGCACTTAACCTCTCCCATCGCCTCCTCTTCTATCTGCTATGCTGTCATTCCTGTTTCATGTCTTGCCTCAGAAAAATCAAAGGGACATGTATGCTAAGGCAGATTGTATGTTGTTTTTTTAACTTGCAAGTGGCATAGCACAATGTCACTGTGGTCAGCAATGCCATCTATTGTTTTCAATGAATTTAACTTTCCTGCCACAAATGACATTTGTTCGTTGTCTACAGTCTGATTCTTAGTAAACGCAGTAATAATCCTCCCTCCATTCCCTCAGTATCCGATATTTTACCTTGGCGTTGACATGCATGGATGATTACACACAAACACAACATTGAAAGATAACATACTGGAAAATAATCTCAGACAAATGCAAAACATAAAATACAATGAAGTGTGTGCATGGACATACAGGTGACGAGGATATTTAAATAATAGTAGATTCGGTTATCAAAGATGAATGCTTTAAAAAAAGTTAAACAGGCTCATCAGCCACACATGCACACACTCTCTGATGACTAGAATAGAAAAGTACAAGCTACAACACTATTCATTTCACGAGGAATATCAGAGTAAGGACAGCTGATTAGCAGCTCATTAGAATGAATACATTACCCCTTGTTCTGTCATTAGCAGGAACAGTGATGACTCATGAATATTAATGACCCAACACAACGCTCCGTATGGAACGTGTATGACCACCACTCATATGCATGACAGAGAGGTTTAATTAGATATAGAAAAAAAGTCTCTGTATCGTCAACCTCTGTAGGTTTAAGTAGGATGACAAATAAATAAACTAATATGTGTTTTATGATTTTAATACTAGTTTTTTTTTGAGTAAACACGGTGTGCCACCACAGAATGTGTTGCGTACCGTACATACAGATCATTTCTTATGAATGAGATGAGATGGACCTGTTCAGAACAGGATAATGACACACTCCTCCTTCAATTCTCATCCTTTCTCATTTTTAGATGACAGCATCATCACAAGCGGGCGTACCGTAACTCTCTAAAAGAGTGTAAACGCAGTTTTAATTCCGAACACTATTTTGGGTTAGTTTGAGTTAGTTAGTTTGCGTTAGTTTGAAAAGGTGGAGAGGTGTAGTTTTTCATTGTAAAAATTCTGGCTTGTGTAACATCTGTGTAACAATGCTTCTCTTCTTCTTCAGCAGGCAAGCTCTGTACACATTAAAACAAATCTGATATATTTCTGGTTTGAAGTTGTTGTTTTTTTAGAATGCAGAGCCTGCATTCTTTCTCCAATACACATTTAGTGATGGAAGTCAATGAGGAATTCATAAGAGCTGCATGCAAAGTAAAATAAAGAATCCCCAACTCATCACATAACACCTTTGGAGAGTTTGTTGATCCCACATCCTTATACAAAGCTTCCCCACATACATCTTTTCAAGCCTTAAGCAGATGCAGAAACAAGCCAGACCAACATTAAACTGATAAAATATAAATAAGAGTAAAACAGGTTTTAACGATAAACAACTACAAGACACATAAACATGCATACACACTTCTTGTAATACAGCAGAGTGTTCAGGGGGCTGTTCCACACTTGTGCTTCTGAATAGTGCATGAGGCAAAAACCTACTGACAAACGAGCGGAGAATGAGTGCAAACATCTGTGACTCTCACTTCACCTATTCTTTCTATTCTTCAGCTCTTTTCTCACTTCCTCCCTTTGCCACTCCGTAGACACGCCTCCCTTTGGCTATCATTGGCAAATGGATCCCAAAGGGATTGGAGGGATTGACAAGTGTGCTGGGATAACAAGCACACTCACACACACGCAAACATGCAGAGCCGAGAGACACAGAGGTACACACAACTGAATGGAAGCGGACACACACTGATGATTGGCAGGCATGACACCAGACCGCGACACTCCAATGACTTCCTGTCAGGATGTTTGATTGGCAGCTGGTGCCCCCCCCCCCCCCCCTTTCAAGCATGTGCTCTCTAATTATGGAACAATGACAAGCAATGTCTGGTCAAAAGACCGGGTTTAGTCTTTACAAAAGAGCTTTAATCAGACCTTTAACAAAACCTGAGTTTGTGTTTTGTTTGCTCTATTGCTGAAAGGCTAAAATGATCAAAAGAGGAATCAAAAGCAAAGGGAACATACATCTGAATGTGGCAATTCAATGTGATTGTTTATATGTCCATGAATCAATTTAGTTCAGTTCATTTTTGTATTTTATTTATTTTTAAATAATGAAATATGATACGTCAATCTTGTCATCTTCCGACTTGTTTCCACAGTGTTACACCGATAAAAGCCTTTTCTATTAGAGGTGGGGAAAAAATCGATTGATGTAAAAATCGAGATTCTTCTCTTCTGAGATTTAAAATAGATTATTAACTTCTATTGTTAACTTAAACTTTTATTGTTTTTTTTTAGCTCTTTAAGTCAGTAAAATGGCAAATAGAGCAGCAAGAAATTCAGCCAGTCTCACAGATGACTGAAGTAGATCCTGAAGTATGTACTAATTCATTAATTCATCAAAGAGAATGAATCCATGGATCAATGAATCCAGAATCGTTTTGAATCAAAAATCGATTCTGAATCGAAATCGATACGTGAGACCCCCAAAGATTCCCAGCCCTAGTTTTAATTATTCAAGCCTTACTAAAAAGAGGAATTTGTTCTTTGAAGTAAGAAAAAGGACGGACAAAGATGTTCTAACTAGTTGCCGTTGGACACTGACACAGACAGTGGAGATGGGTTAACAGCTGCCCTGATGGTGGAGGACCTATCATGTATTGCATTATGACCACATGTAGAGGGTGGAGAGAGAGTCAGGGATAAGAACAGTAGGCATTAAACAGAGCGAAAGAAAGGGAGAGGAATCATTGTTCAAAGAGTTACATTGTCCTCTGATCTTAAAATTCATCTTCTCAGTTTTAGAGCATCCTTCCACTTTTCATATGATCTTAGTTGGTGGCTGCATTCTACAATTATGTTTTGAGTATCAAGTTGTTCTTAAAAATGAAAATAACCAAGGTAAAACTACCTTCATATTGATTTATTGTACTCAAAGTATATTATAAAAAAAGGCCATCAAATATATCCAAACACACACGCACACCGTACAGATGGAGATGAGTAAAGCAGTGCATGATGACATCCAAGCTGGCAACTACGCATATATTATCAAAGATTTTCATCAATTCACACCGTTCAAAACTGAAAAATGAACAGCATGTACGCATACTTTACAACACACATTTACAATCATGTAAACATGACACACTGGCTGCAGCAGTGCCAGGCCCTTTTTTTGATTCTGCTAGACTGTGTACGGTCCCAATCTCACCTAATAGATTTCCATATTTTTATTTGTACAGATGGTCTCTCTCCCTCCTTTTTCTTTCACAACACAGATGACTAAACAGCTCGAAGAACCATACCCTCAACCCTTGTTAATTATCGTGGTTAAATTTGCAGAGTGCTTAGATGTGATTGTAGTAATGTATGTGTGAGAGTGTGAGCATGTGGATGTTTGTTCGAGTGGTGTAAATGTTCAAAGGGTTGCATGATTTGTCGGAATAGCAACCTTTAAGGTCTGGACAAGAAATAAAACATGCCCAGATTAGAGAGAAACAAAAGGTTACACAACTGCAGACAGTCTGGTGGCAACACATACAAAAACATGGACACACACGCACACACAAACACAAACACACACACGGTGTCTAAGGAAGATTCACAGCCACTATGAGCCAACTATATGACAACCATCTGACTGTGTGACCAATCAAGTTTTATCACCCCATGAATATTCATGATGGTAAGATGGTTACCACCGTGCACGCACACACACACACACACACACACACACACACACACACACACACGCACACACACGCACACACACGCACACACACACACACACACACACACACACACACACACAGATGATTGGCAGAGCTGATTGGCAGGTGGCAGCAGTTCAAATTACTGGGCCAGCTGTCTCCTTAAAAGGGCATTTCAAACAAACCATCTGAGTCTGACTTCTTTAATGTCCGTGTAAATAATGTGTACGATAAACAATACAGTAATTACATTTTACAATTACATTTCTAGACCTCTTCAACCTCTTAAAATCGATGGAAAGAACTGAATTGTAATCCTGCATTTTTAAGATATAAAACCTAAAAACTGAAAGAGAGAGTTTAACTCACACATCAGGGGGAAAATATTAGATTTGAAGTAGCAACATAAATGTATGTCTAAGCAGCAGATGTATGGATAGAAACATAATTAATCAATTTTGTGTGTCAACTTCATAAAACTATCTAATAAATAAAAACATTGCTTTTACTTCTATTAAACCACCGAAGTTGGCGTAAGGTTGGGTATCCAACAACACCTGCTGCTCCAGAACATTAGCCCAATCAAAGCTGGCCTTAGATGAATATGACAAATCAGCAGCTCGGCCCAGACTTAACTACTGAATGGCACAATTTTGCCTTCTGGGTCTACCACCATTACATGCAATCAAATGCAGATAGGGAGCTGGAGCTGGAGGGAGCAGACTGAGAGGGAACAAAAATGAAATGATGCAAGATTAGGGGAGTGGTGGGGGGTGGAGAGAGGCGGCGCAAGGTTAGAGAAGTATGGTCAGAAAGAGGGGAAGGGGAGAAGAGGAAAATTATGAGTGGGCTCTAATCAAGGCTTTCTTATGGGGATGAGAGATGGGCTATAGAGGGAAGCTATAATATGTCCTTGGGTGTATTATATGGTTTCTACAGGCACTTAAAGCAAGATGTGATGGGCGTATTGGCGGTCAGATGAAAGGATGGATGGAGGGCCAGTTTGGTAGAGGGTGGGGGTGGACTGTGTCACAGTCACCAGTGTCTTGTTCTGCTACTTTATGTTATGAGGAACACTGTGGGGGCACAGTAGGCAAGGTAATCCTACTTAGAAATAAAGAATAGTAAAAAGTGTTGTAAAGCCAGCTGCCCACAAAATAAATTGGGGAGTGATAAAACTGTACCTGCAAAAAATATTTGCAAAAAACAACTTGTCAATGAAAAACATTGTTAGCAAGGTCTATAGTTGTCTTTAAAGATTTGTGTGAACTGAGCCTTTATCAAGTTTGGAATAGAATGGGGTTTTTACCATTCTGGTCTCCTTTTTTCTTTCTAGATATGATCAATGACCCTGAAGGGCAGTTGACTAAATTGCCACCAATGCAATATTTAAATTATCTCACAACCCCAGGTAGGGTGTTGTGCAATGATGGGTTGAGGTGGCTAAAGGTCTCGCATTTTATAACGAATGACAAATATATAGGCAGGTGGATAAGTAGGCTGTGTTTGTAAGGACTCTACAAAGAAAGACACATACTTGTACCTATTGACCCTCCCATCTGCAAAAATGTTCTCTTTCAGCAAAACATTGATTTAACATAATCACAAAGAGGCTTAAGAATAAAGAGCCATTCACAAACTCAAGTGCAGGATAAACACAACATTTTAACACCCTAAAAGGAGTATTTCTGCTAACTAGAAAAACATCCCACCAATAACTGACTACTATGCTGTAGGTATGAGGGAGTTAGAGCTCAGAGGGTGGAGTACGGAAACGATGGAAAGAGGTGAAGAAAAAAGGTGGACAGAGTAAGAGCACTGAAACTAGTCAGTCCAGTAAAATTAGGATATAATAGTTTAATTGGCCAACATTTCCCTTCAAATAACATGCCATTTTGAGATATAATTACTGTGATTAAATCTGACTTTGAAATCTGGGAGTGTTTCTCCATGTTCTGGTTCACACAGTGTGCTTTTGTAAGTATGTTTTGAAAGGCTGCAGCTGTATTTATAGGTCAAATTGCATGCAAGTGTTTTCTTAAGATCTGTATCGATGTAATAGCCATGTGAATTCCCTTTTCATCAACTACCATGGTGGATAAAAATGACATTAGGTAGGAATTAAGGTAGAAGGTACAAATTGTACATTGGAACACTTTGGCCCATTCATTCCGTGCCTCTACCTTTAACTCCATTCATACTGCAAGATATGGTGTTAAAGTTAATCACATGAAATAGGTCTGACAGATAATTTCCAGCACTTCTTAAGGAAATTGGGGCACCGCTCTTAGAGTGGTCTTTGTGTGCCTGTGAGCATGTGATAGTGTATAGGGGGGTAAAAAAAGACCTCAGTGTTCACACTTTTTCTAGTATGAATGCATGAGGTGTGCATAGAGTGAGCTCATTTAGGTGTTCCTAATGACAGATATAGATGTATGTAAAATATCTTGAGATTAAACTTTCCTCCAACAAACAACTCCTAAGCACAAAAAACTAAAATACTTCCACACAGAGACATATACTTCCTCAGTTTCCTACCTCAGCAGGCCAAAGCCTATTTTCTTGCTCTTCTTCTCAGTCTCCTCAGGCTCCACTGCTTTCTTTTTTTCTTTCTCTTTCTCTTTCTCTTTTGCCTTTCCTTTATTCTTCTCCTTCTTCTTTGTTTTTGCTTTCTTCTTCTTGTCCTTCTTGCCTTTCTCTTCGATC
>CM036548.1:21132601-21190101 GCA_020745685.1 Tautogolabrus adspersus | reverse complement strand
ATTTATCAATAGCTGCTCTGAAGCTCTCGTTGCAGCCTCTTCCCCTGACCATGTTTTGGCGAGGCCGGTGAAAGGGGAGGAAATCGTTCTTTCTATTCACCTCCGACATGGCCGTCTGGAGACTCTCCAAAGAACTAGACTTCTTCAAGCCCAGGGTAGGTCCGAGTTCTACAGGCGTTGATGGAGCTGGAGGGGCAGTGAGAAACAGAAAAACAGACCGAGACAAACAAAATGTAAGTGATATGTTTCTATCAGCGTAGGCCCTGTGTACGCTTGGCAAAAACATCCGTCCTGGGTGATCCAATTACATCAAAACAGCCTTAGGTACAGCTGTTCACATCTGGCATTAGAATTAATCTCCACATAACTCCTGTTGACAAGCAAGAGAGAGGATGTGAATGCTACTTAACTATTATTTCATTCCTCAGTAGACTTTTTGAATTACACTGTGGCCCAGAGTCTCTATATTCACTTGTCTCCCCTTTGTGTCTCCTGTGTTTTCCCCACACTGGAAGATTGCAGGTCTCATCTCTCTCCCAAATCCAGGCACTGTCTCATCCTCTTCCCTCGACCCTTAAGGGATCATGCAGTATTGACAAATAAATTGCTCTGTCCCTATACTGAACCATTATTGTGAACAGAGCAGTTTAGGGTTCTTAGTACACAGCCTATGCTAATGCATACACAATTCTTTTTTTACAAAAATATTACCAAAATCAGTTCCAGTAAACACAGCAGACACTTATTAAAAGAGACAAGAAAGAAACACAAATGGTCAGTCATTCACAACATCTGTGCCCCCGTTATGGAGACTAGGCAGTCCTTCCATGTAGCTCATAAGATATGACAATTGGCCCTATCAGACATGCACTCCTGACCTTTTCTAGATGATTTCAAGACATTCGAGCCCGTAACTATTCAGGAGCTTTCCTTTCATACATGCACCTCACAGTGGGTCAATATTACTACTATATGTATAAGGACGTTTCCACAAGACAAACACAACAGTGGAAAACAATATCATTACCACTGAGGCAAGAGGTAAAGTGTATAAAGCAGCAAAAGTCTGCTGAAAACGAATGATGTAATCATCACACCCGCACGCTCGTGGTACATTTTCCTGACTTTTACCTGCTTCTTTTAAAATCTGCTCACCCTGACTTCTTACAGATATTTTAAAGTTGACTGTTGGATTTTGGGAAATTTCAAAAGTGCAGTGCAAGAGTGAAAAGAAACTATTACAAGTATGTGGACAAATGCAAGGCACAATCTACAAATGTCGTCTGTGCAATAAGATCGTCCTAAGTGTCCTTGGGAGCACTCACAACTTTACCTACATCTGTCCCCGGGTGATCAGATCATCCATGAGAAATTATTACAACTGGTGAATACAGGGTATTCATGTAGCATGACTGCATTTTATCCATCCAGCTTCCGGGGCTGAGCCACGATGGCTTCAGGCTTAGCAAGTTGACCAAGACTTCCCTCTCCCTAGCTACGTCTTCTAGCTCCTCCTGGGGGATCCTGAGGTGTTCCCAAGAGAGAAGGGATATATAATCCCACCAGCTAGCTCTGGGTCTACGCAGGGAAAGGTTTTATTAAAGATTTTTTTTTTTTCATTCTGAAAAACTTGAAAAAAAGGGAAAAAAATGGCCATGAATATGTTACTACAGTCAACAATACTTTGAACATTGAGAAATAAACAGCCTGCTGAGTCTTGTTGTGATTGGCTTAAAAGCCTGAGAAGAAATTGGCGAGGGGCCAGGAGGGCTGTGACACAGCTGAACTCTGAAGAGCAGACCCGGGGAAAAACAGAGATGCATTTAACTGTGCTGTTGTTGAGTTCATGATGGATGTGAAGACTGCTTTACTGTTACTGGTTCTCCATCCATCATCACAAGTATACTGTGAGCGATATTACTAAGGGAGGGAGGGATTCAGCAGAAAGGATGATGAAGAGGGGAGCAATAGATGAGAAGATGGAACAATGGTGAAAGCATTCGAGAGGGGTTGTTGCTATCCTGCAGCAGAAACCTAGCCAAAGCTAACGGCATGCTGACTACTGAAGTTGGACAAAGTTCAGCCTCAATTCCACTCTGATGTTCCCTTTCCCCGGTGAGGATTGCTGATTGTGAAACAAAAGAAGGAACGAAGGTAATGTGTGTTTCCAAATTGGTTTGTCACTTACTGCCACCCAGAACAGGGAGACACTGACGGTGGGCAGGGTGGGGAGAAAAGGGACAGGAGAAAGTGGGCGAGAGCAAATTAAGTTTCCTCTGGGAAATACCACGGTGGCAGAGAGGAAGACAGAGAAAAATGGGGAACAAGGGAGGAAGGCTGGGCTTGCTGCCAGCTCAAAATACTGGTAATCCTTACACACACATACGCACACACACACACGGACACACGTTTTGAATTCCTTGCTGGCTCTGGCTTGTCGATATGATGCCACTGTGATTCATGATAGCTAAACCTGCATCACTTTAGCTAATGATTCCCTGTACACACGACTGCTCCTTGTGTGCGTTCTTGTGTGTGTGTGTGTGTGTGTGTGTGTGTGTGTGTTCTGAAAGCAGAGGAGATGAGAGGGTTGATGTGACTTCCACATCTATTTAAAGAACCATTAACCAAACAAACACAAACAAACACAAACACACAAAGTAATGACACACAGTAATGATATGCACATGCATAATGCAAGTATGCTTCTAGGAGCACAGATGGAGAAGGGTCATAACATGTGACACTCCAATCCATACACACAGTCCACATGACATTCAGGTTGCGTACTGGAGTGTTCTTCATACATCACTTATATTGAATCAACCCTGAGTCTGATTCTATGTTTGATGCAGCTGATAGATGGACATGTTGGACACGCACAGAGTATAGTTAAACATTTCCTGTAAGGAGCTGGTGTGTTACAATAAATCACATGACTATGTATATCATATATCGAAAAATATCCCCTCCCACAGGACTTTCAATCTCAATCAAACATCAAGTACTGCATGTCACTTATCACAGGATGGATAGGTTAACTGTAAAGGGTTATCTTAATGCAGTTGCCTATGAAAGCAATCAAGACCTTCAGAAGAAAATGCATTCCCTGACTATGGGCCGTAGTCAAACAAAGTGACACAACACCAGAAAAGCTTGTTAACTTTTTTTCAGGTAAGGTATCATAGTGAGTAGTATGTTAGCCAATTCAAAGGAAGCTTGTACATTACTACTGTATACGCAAAACCTACATGAAAGACTGTCAAAGCAACAACGTGTAACTTTTCCATCTCAGAATAGTACTTTTAAAGTTGATCTAATAGTATAACAACTTTCAACAGGCAGAATAGCGTCTCTTCATGTCCATGGATCTCCACGGTAACCTGCTTATAGCACTATGTAAGTGACGCAGCCGGCTTGTTTTCTCTCGCGAGAAGTTCACACGGCTAAACGGCGCTAGCCAGTTAGCCTGTCTGGAAAGTGTTTGATGCAATGGCCGAGGCTAAGAGACCGAAGAGGACGGTGACGGATGAAGCTAAGAAGAGAAAAAGAGAGAGTAATTGATCGAGATGCCGAGTGAACATCGCAGCAGATATTATTCATAACAGATTGGGATGTAACTTTAGGCTGTATCTTTATCGGTGTCATCATTGTCTCACATTTAGCAGCTTTACTGAAAGTCACCTAACCCTAGTTATGTCTCAGGCTTGTATACAAATAAATAAATGAGTCCGTCTTACTCCAAAAGTTGTCTCTGTAGACTCGTGCAGAGTCCCGCCATATTATTGTACCCTGTCAGTTGACATGGGTCTTTGGTTTCACACAACACTGCTTGTTTATGTAAAACTTTTTCTATGGTTTATTACTATGTAGCATCCACAAGGTGAACCTGGAATTCCACTTTAAAACAACTGTCATAAAAAAATAAAAATGTCTTTGGCCTTGCCAGCAAGCTATAGCCTTCTGTATTTTATTAGCACAGGCTAACCAGACTTTAGATCTTTAGGATCCATTTTTCCACGGGGTCTGTACTCACAAAATGAGTTCTCTTAAAAGCTGCTTTAAATGCCTCATGGTAACATGAACATTTCTACATTTATTATGACCGTTCACAGCTGTCTTCAGTACTAACAGAATGGTATGAGGACAGAATTGCCTTGGCAAATAGCCTCAATCAAACTATGGCAAAAACTTAATGAGTTTGTTGGAAGAGAAGGAAAAGTTGTCGACAAAAGACAAAAAAAACAGTTCTTTAACAGTCACACTGCATCCAAAAAAAACAACCTAATTAGTCATTGTAGGTCTGAGGATGGCGTGTATTCCTAAGAAAGGGAACATCTGAACATTTCAATAGGTAATCCACTGTTTGAAAGCTCTAGGGATCAAGGATTAGAGCTGCCAGTAACATTTGAGCTGAGGCCAATTAAAGCATAAAATAATTAACTCAACTAGAACTGTCCAGGATTTTTGATGTATTATTCCTTTTGTTGACCCTCCAGTCCTGAAAGCCAAAAACATTCTCAAAACACAGGCGATCTCAAAGTGAAGTCAGCGTTTGACGTATTTATTTCAGTTACAATAAGCATAACCCTGCACACTCAGGCTCCAAAGACATGTTTAGAATTGAACACATCAGTGTTTGGACAGGCTTTGCTTCCTGAATTTTAACAATAGTCATACACTGTGATGATGAGTCTCATTGATATGCAGTGTAAGAAATCAGGGTCAAAGTTCTTTTTTCCACTGAGGCTCTACAAAGTTTAAGGGCAATTGCAGTCAGTTTAGGATCTCTGACATTGAGGAGAACAGTTTGCTGATACACAGTGACCTCTGAATCTGTTTGCAGGGGGATGGGTAGTGGCATGAAATAAATTGTTTCATAAATAACTTGGTGGTGTTGGGCTTGGTTATCAGGGAATAAAATGAACTAAACACATACACGCACGCACGTGCGCGCGCGCACACAGACACACACACAGGGTGATGAGCATGCATCAAAGTGCTCTTACACACAAACACATAGTGGGTTTCCTTCTCACACAAAGTATTTTGCTGTGACTAGCAGGATTTGTGTCATAAATGTAATTACTGCTGTCCAACTGTAAGATGATAGAATTAAGCTGCTTTTAAAGAGAGAGAGAGGGAGAGAGAGAAAGAGAGAGAGGGAGAGAGAGAGAGAGAGAGAGAGAAGGAGCGAGCGAGAGAGAGAGAGAAAGAGAGAGAGGGAGAGAGAGAGAGAGAGAGAGAGAGAGAGAGAGAGAAGGAGCGAGCGAGAGAGAGAGAGGGAGGGAGAGAGAGAGAGAGAGAGAGAGAGAGAGAGAGAGAGAGAGAGAGAGAGAGAGAGGATGACAAGCAAGACAAGAGTAACAAAGTGGTTTGATGGAGAGGACTCAGAGTGGCAGGGTTGGCAGAGAAAAACAGACACTATGAGAGGATGCTATCGAAAGAGAAACAAAGACTGAGCCTGGGAATGAAAGTGAGAGTATGGGAGGGATAAGGAAAAAAAAAGAGAGAGAGAGAGAGAGAGAGAGAGAGAAGCAGAGTAGGGGGGAAAGGAAAAAAAAACAAAATTAAAAAATATGGCAAACAAAACACAAAGACAGTACGCCAAGCTATCCCAAGGCTATTTAGTTGGCAGGAAAGCAATGGGCTACTTTGAAAGTCAAAATTACACCAAGGAGCAGCTTAGCAGTGGGCTGCAGCAACAAAGCCAGAAGACTAAACATTCACACCAACTTCTGCAGCACATCACACTTTGGAAGCTCTCAAAAGGGGACGCAACTAAATTACCGCTTTCTCTTTCTACATTATAAACACAGAGAGCCTATATTCACAGTGAAGACAGACTGATTCTTCTCTTACTGTACCATTGGTGGAAGAGAGTTGAAGATGAGTGCTTTATCATAGGAACAATTCCCAGCTGCAGTTGGGGTATGAAGTAAGAAAATCAAACTGTACTGGGAAACCATTCTTTTACGATGTCAGGTTTCTTTCCCACAGGGCTCCAACATATTCACAGGAGCATCATCAACCTTAGAAACATGGGGCATCGTCATCAACTTTAATGTAATGAAAAAGTCATTCATGCTTCTGTAAATATGTGTTTGTCATCAGAGCTACATGTCCGATGTGTCCTTGGGCAAGACATTTAACCCCAAATTGCTCTCGCTGCTTCCTGAATGTGTATGAACGGAATTAATTACATCTGATGGTCACTTTCCAAAGCAACCTCTGCCATCAGTGTGTGAATGGGTAGGTGTGACCTGCGGTGTAAAAGCTCTTTGAGTCGTCAGAAGACTAGAAAAGCGCTTTACAAGCTCAAGTCCATTTACCATTGGAGAGTGTATGTATATAGCAACAACATCCTTGACTGGGTCTGATTCCCAACACTAACCAGTGTGTCCTTTCTACTTGATTTGAGCAAAATAATCAACCTGAATTATGACATTCTTATGTACGAGGTTTTGACATAAACCAACGGAAAGCATAATGTGACGAGGATTGCTAAACCTTTAAGTAAGACACAAAACTTGAAGTCAAAGCAACAACCAACATTATCCTGACAATATCCCGGACCACAACTTTCCAAATTCCTTACATCTTTGTGTTTCATTTGCTGGAGCATTTTGGTCAGAGGACACAGCGTTTGTGCAAATAAGATCAGAGTTGTGTTTTTTTTTTTTGCCTTACCCATATGAGTTGTTAAATTTGCAAGCACAATTATCCATGTAAATTGAAATGTAATAGCATCTGTCATTGTAACAGGGAAGGCATTACGAGTACACAAAGTCTTCCACAAACTCTTTCAAAACAAATCCATCAAAGGGAATTTAACTGATTAGTCCAGGACAGGAACAAATGGCTTCCCTCCTTTTTTTGCATCTCTCTCAAGCATCATACAATATCCAGCGCAGCACATGTCAGTGATCGGTGTCTAGAGCCTGATAGAGATGAATGGCTGTACCATCAAGAAGCGACAGCACTGACCATCTACTGATTACTGCTCACCTTTATTGGCTTACTGTGGGAGATGGAGAGGGGTCAAAGGGCATTCAATATACAGAAAGGCAGTGAAGAGAACACACACACAGACTCTGAAATGTCAGTGTGTGCTTAACGTTACAGACAAAGACAGATACCTTGTGCAAAAAAAAAAAAAAGGAATGCACAAGTGAAGGAGACCAGGCACACACACAGCTGCATGAGAAGGTAATATCGATGGAGAAGCAAGGATTGCTTAGTTCAGCTGTTTGAGGTTTGTGTCGGAGTGATTGTAAAGAGCTAATGTGTGGTGGCATGAAGTCGATTCGCACACATGTACACAACCACACAGACATACAGGGACTCATGCACACACAAAGATGTACAGCTCTCGCTGTGACAAATTAATCCATCAATCCACATCAGCCTAACAAGGTGGCTTTCAGGTTAAATCCTCAGCAAAGTCTGCATGAGCCATGGAGACCAGGAAACAATGAAAAAAAGAGGGAAATGAGAAAAACGAGAGAGAAGAAAAAACAGAGATAAGAAAAATGAAGAGACAATCACAGAGGGGGGAGGCGGGGATGTGTCTCTCTAAAGACGCCGTTTTGGCAGAGTCTTTTCAGTGTGTTACTGTCGCAGTCAAAGTCAAAGTTCCACGAGGGAGAGACGCAGACAATGGACTGCACCAGTCTCCCTCAGCATCACACTGGCCCCCTGACACACACAGAGGCAGACAGACGCACACATTCTCAGAGATGTTCATTCTAAGCTCCTCTGCCTGTTTGTCAGCCTCTAAGCCTGATCGGCGTTGGCAAGTACAAGCGTGAGCAAGAGAGAGCAGGGGAGCGATTGAGAGAGAGAGAGAGCTGGTTGTGGGTGGAGGAACCAGAGTAAGACAACACAAAGACATCAACACGGACAACTAAAACAAAGGCAGACACGCAGTTTGGCTATTGAGTATTTTATGAACACCAGTTTAATCCAAGAAAAACTTGACTCGCTTGTGTTTGGGCATACAAGTGTATCATATTAATGAGAATAATGAGAGTGTTTTGCTGGCTGTCACTTGTTAACACTTTCATGCATTAAATACCACTTTTGAAGAAGAACCTGACAAAAGACTAACAAGCACCAAAAGATCAGTTCTTTCTCCCCATTCTGAGCAGGCGTGTCATCATTCCCGAGGATTCTTCCTCAAGGAAAAATCTCTGATACACTGATTGTGGGACACGCACACAAACACAGAGAGAGCTTAGGGCTGCCCCAAAGACCAAAGGAAACCGCAGTGAAAGAAACACAGCTGCAACCGCTTGTTTTATGCCCTGTAAGCAGTGTGTGTTTCACTGTTCTTTGTCCTATTTAAAGTGGATTGAAGTGAGAATCAGTGTATATAGAGAAAGATATGGACTGATTTCTTATTTCTCAATTTTCAACACGGCACTGTTCATGTTCAAATAACTTAACTGTTAAGAATGACAGTGACTTTAAGGTATTTATTTTAAGTATCCCAGTTTTCTTTGAAATATGCCTTTGAAAGAGGATCTGATATCTTTGGAAAAATCAAGCTATGGGTGCCGGTAGGTAGTGGTTAGTGCTCGCGCCCCATGTACGGAGGCTATACTCCTCCAAGCGGGCGGCCCAGGTTCGAATCCTACCTGTGGCTCCTTTCTTACAGGTCGTTCCCCCACTCTCTCTCCCAGATTTCCGACTCTATCCTCTGTCCTATCTCTACCATTTTAAAGCCCAAAAGTAATTCTTCGAAAAAAAAAAAAAAAAGAGTAATTAAGCTCTCATATTTGTCTAAACAGGGTTTCTACTTCTAGGTAATTATTTTTTGTATAATTTAAAGAGTAGAGTATATCATTTAAGACTCGTCAATACATTGTTGTTTATGAAGTTGTTCTTGTTTTTCTATATTAATTATTTGAAGGAAGTTTTATGAAAACTGTTCAGCTCTAACCTCCACACGGGAAATTAATTTAGTCACAGAAACACACTCAGTCACACACACATACTAACTCTCAGCGAAGGTTTCCACACATCCATACACGCGCTCTCTAATACGGTTTCCCATTTCCGTCACTTTGCATCTCAGATTCAGCAAAATTATCATATAATATGAAATCTTCCAAGGTTCACATTTTCCACAGGATGATGGAGACTTTCCATTACGAACACATTACCATAACAGTAATAGTTTCATGTGTGTGTGTGTGTGTGTGTGTGTGTGTGTGTGTGTGTGTGTGTGTGTGTGTGTGTGTGTGTGTGTGTGTGTGTGTGTGTCTACTTGTGGTGTAGTTGCCCGGTGGTTTCTTGGGCTGGGGAGGAAAAGACCATAGCTGGAAGTGAAAACTACATTCCCAGAAATCATTGTCTTTAAAGTCCTCATTTTCCAGGACCCCCCCCCCCCTTCCCCCTCCTCCCCGTTCCTTACAAAAGTCCATGCAGCTGTTGGACGTCTCAGCTCAGGCTTTCTGGAAGGATTTCAGTTATAAAAAATGCATTAGAGCAAAGTAGGTTGGAAAAGACTGTCACACTTGCCAGACACACACTCTCTTTAACAACTCTCTGGGCTATGCAGAATCATAACAATACAGGAGATATGCTGACAAGCAGCAGGTATGAGGCATGTGTAAACAGGTTTTAGTTCGAAAAACAAAAAGTGTCAGAAAATTGCACAGGGGAAAAAAGATAAGCCCTGTTAGAGCCCGATATGTAACAACTACCCGAAATGTAACAACGACCCGAAATGTTATAAAAAAAATGTAATAAAACCTGAAATGTAATAACTGGTCGATAATGTAACAAAATGCTGAGCCCAAAACGTAATAACTTTTTGCCCAAAATGTAGCAAGTTGTTACATTTTGGGTCAGCTGTTACATTATGGAGCAGGCTGTAGGTGTCCCTACAAATGAAAACACACACAGACATCACCTGAGTGTCTGTTTATTAAATGTTTAATGTCCACTCAGCCCTACAGTTTATACATGGAGATTACATATGTTCTGCTTCTAGCCTTTCTTACAACAAATTACTAAAATAGGGACAGTGGGGGTCCCCGGTCTCTAGCACAGTTATTTTGGGGGTCTCAAGCTGACATGTTTGAGAACCTCTGCTCTACATCCTCATTGATACACTTCTTGCATGCTGTACCTTTACAATTTCTGCATGCCTAGATACAGTACATTCATCAATGTAGAGTGTAGTATCATACACAAATGCCCCCGTCCTCTCTCTCTCTCTCTCTCTCTCTCTCTCTCTGTATATATATATATAGATAAATATATATACATATATATTCACTGACTTTAACTGCTTCAATCTCAATAACACTGGAAGAATGGGGCTGTAACACTTTGGACCTTTAGTTTATATATCTATATACAGTCTGGTATTTACGTATGTATGATTGCTGTAGCCCACGTCATTTATAATCTTCTGTTCTCTTAAAGTGATGAAAGTGAGCATCAACATCGATTTCTCCAATCATCAGTAAAAAATAATGTATTAAACACATTGAGATCAAACTCAAATTCTACTGCTATGTGTGTTATTTGTATGTCTCCATAATTGACCTCTTAATGTCTTGTGTACTATCTTCTCACTTTCATCACTTTAAGAGAACAGAAGACGTGGGCAACATCAATCCTACATAAATACCATAGACTGTTTATAGATATATAAACTAAAGGTCCAAAGTGTTAGACCAGCCCCATTCTTCCAGTGTTATTGAGATTGAAGCAGTTCAGGTCAGTGAATATATATACAGTATATATCACCCATATCTATATCTATATATATATAGATATATATATATATAGATATCTATGGAGGACAGGGGCATTTGTGTATGATACTACACTCTTCATTAAAGTAATAAGCCCTTTAACCCATAAATGATTGACTCATTCTATAATGTAATACAATTATTACACTATTAGGAGAAAAATATTTTGCCTGCTCCATAATGTAACAGCTGGCAAAAAGTTATTACGTTTTGGGCTCAGCATTTTGTTACATTATCGACCAGTTATTACATTTTAGGTTTTATTACATTTTTTTTATAACATTTCGGGTTGTTGTTACATTTCGGGTAGTTGTTACATATCGGGCTCTAACAAGCCCTATAAAGGCTTTACTGGACACCTAACAGGGATACTTTCTGGCTAAATAAAGGCTAATCTAGAGAGATTGAAAAGCTTTCACTGAACAACTTTATCATATTATCTTCTCACATCACTGCCGCCTCAAATGCAGGTCAATTTAGATGTAGAGATCAAGACTAGGCGATACAGTAACTAGCCAGATTTGCCATGTTGTCTCTGATGTCAGGCAATCAAAATAGAGTTAGAGGAATGATTACATTTCCAGAAACTCTTGTTGTTCTGTTACATATCAAAAAACAAAGAGTAGCTGCACAAAAAACAGCAGAATATTTAAGAACATACAATCATGCACTAAATTTGCGCTGTATTTCTCCATGACACGGCTGGATTACGTCATTTCATAGATGCACTAAATCTAACTCAGTCCCGGAAACACTTGGTTAGAATCTAGTTAATTAAATGCAATTGTTCAGGGAATTTGCAACCCTAATGTTTTATATAAAAAATGGCCTGTTCGGCAAAATCACATCTTCTTTTGGTCGTGTGTTAAGAGCGGATTCTTTATGAGACTGGAGTTACAAAGGGCGTCCGACATTTGTTTTACTGCCAATCCCAAATGTGTCATTAACATCAGTTTGTTAGTGTAAGAAAAGTTGTTTCCATATAATCAAAAACTTTGGCTGATATAACTTTATAACTGAGACTCATAGTTATTTAAGGTCTTTCTATTGCACAGTGAACAGGTTAATGTAAATGCTGTTGTAGCTGTTAAATATGACACAAATGTTCAGACTCACTCAACAAGATTTGTTTCGGAAACATACAAGAACATGCAACCATTCTGCTTGAAACCTGTGGAACTCTGTGAGTTAAATAGTACAAAATCATCATCTTCCTCTGAACCTTCTTTGCTTTTTTGTCTTTTGCTTTTATTTTGACACCGCTATATTTTGTCCAGAACACATCTAAACACTGTCCAGTTGTCTGGCGAATACAGCATGCTTTCTAGACCGCATGTGCACTTTAACTTTACAACCAAGATGAGAATTTTTTTATTTTTTATTTATTAAGGTTGAACTCGAGTCAAATTTTAAGAACTGAGCATTTGATTCTTTTCACATCTCGTCTTTTACGATCCTCACATCTCCTTTTTTTGCATTTCTTAAAAAAACGTAATGGACACTGAACACGAAAGTCAAAAGCAGAGTGTGCAAAACTGAATCACAGCAGAATGTGGAAAAAGGCTGAAACTGATTGACACCAATGAAGTGGCAGGCAGCAAGACAGACATATAGGGGAATGAAGTAGAGTGCTCTTATATTCAAGTAGCCACAAATGATATGTGGCAGACTTCAAGGCAAAGCGAGAAAGAGGGATTGACATCAAACTTTTTAAAAGAAGTGTGTGTGGACTACATCATTTATTTGTTCCCCTCAGTTTCCTTCCACACGACTACTTCATTTGTGCTCCTAAGAACATGTGTATCATAAAGAAGTGGTCATAGTCCTCATACCACGTCTCTCCCCCAGTCCCTATCTTACTTTCATCTGCACTTCAGCATAACCAGGGACGTATTGTAGAGGGAGGAAGGGAGAAGAAAATGATATACTGTAGGTGACTGAGGAGAATGAGAATTCAAGAGGACAGTTGAAGTGGCTTATAAAAGACACCTGAGCACGGGGAGAAGATACTGGGGTACATGAAGTCAGTGCAAACATAGAGTGAATATTGGAGGGGTGGAGGTTGTGCATAGAACAAAAGATTAGAATTAAAAATGGAGGAAAAAAGCTCTTTGTCTTTTCTTTATGTATCAGCAAATCAGAAGTCAGCAGGGGATCCTCAAGCTGCAATCAATTCTGTTTATTATGTTAGTCAAAGTGTGCACTCAACAACCCCCCCCCCCCCCCCCCAACACACACACACACACACACACATACACACACACACACAAATACATAACACGCACACACATACAGAGAAATAAAACAGACACACACAAAGCACACACATAGAGAGAGAGAGAGAGAGAGAGAGAGAGAGAGAGAGAGAGAGAGAGAGAGAGAGAGAAATAAAACACACACAAACAAACATATAAAGCACACACATACACAAAGTAATGAAACACACAAACATAAAACACACATCTCCTTACCATGTTCACTTGGTTCACACTGCAGGCCTTAATGCTCGATTCTGATGTATAGATCAGATCTGATTATTTTCTTTGGCTGTTCTCGTTACTTATTAAATGCTGCCCGTATCAGATTCTCGTGTGAACTGGACACAGTCCTGAGATTGACCGGCATGCTCAATTGAACAATAATAAAGACGTCTGATTTGGGTCGCTTTTTCCTGCGGTGTGAACGTAGTGTACAGCCTTAACTGCATTCTCTAACTTACTTATTGTGTTGTGCCATTGTAGCTATTTTCACACCTTTGTTATTTTTCATACCTTGCTCTTGTTTTGACCTTCTTTGGATTAAACTTTTTAAAGTTAAGCAATATTAAGAAGTGTTTGTTTCATTACATCTGAGAGTATGTTGCATCTAGTTGTCTTACCTGCAGGGCTTCCAACCAAAGCTCCAACGTTGCTCTCATCTGCGACTAAAACAAAAAAGAAATACATGTTAATATACCAACATACACAGAAACGTGCACCCTTTCCTTTGCTTTAGATTACTCCCTTTATGATATCTGTACTTTCATTATGCTTCGTGCTTTGCTTACCAAGAGTGACAATTATTTTCATTATTTTAAATAAACCTTGTATAGAAACTTGTTATATGGTATTGCATTTCTTTTTCTGGCCTTCTTCCCAGCTTTAAGTTCTCTCTTAATTATATTCTTTTTTTTTTGTTCTGTCTTGTTTCCCTAGAAGGTGTAGAGCTGCTTTTGTCCCTGTGATGATTGGTCAGCCTCACTGCTACTGAAGTCATTTCACTTCCTCCCTTCTCTCTCACCTCATTTGTCATTTACACTCCCTTCTCCCCTTCAGTCTCATATTCCCCTCTTCTCATTTCACAGCTACCCCCTTCACCCTCTGCCCTTTACCCTTACTTTTCTTCTCTAAACATTTTTTTTTTAACTTCAGTTATAATGCTTTCATCCAGCGGTGTTCTCCTCCCTCTTTTCCTCCTTTGATCATTGTCTCTCCATCATTGCTTCTTGTTTTCTCTCCTTTCACTTTCTTCTGCTTCTGCCCAATCCCCATTATTCCTCTCCCTCCCTCCTAAAGCCACAACGCAGACCAATGCCAACAAGGAACACATTGACTGGTAGCACCATTAAAATACACACACATGCACACTTAAACCACAGAAACCCAACAGTAACATGGCTTCTCCCAGCGAATACTTCTCTAATGAAAACCAAACCTAAAGAGTAATACTAGCTGTGTGTGTGTGTGTGTGTGCGTGCCTGACGACATCTGTCTGCGGTGAATCAACACGACCGCCTCAGCAGCCTGGTAGTTAGTGGATTACTGTGTGTGCATGTGTATGCCTACTTCAGCAGAACTTGAAATGCCACGTATGTGACGCACACAGAGGCATTTTAATAGGGAGAGAGTCTCACCAAGACACAATCATGTAGACACACACACACACACACACACGCACACACACACACACACACACAGACACACACACACACACACACACACACACACACACACACACACACACACACACACACACACACACACACACACACACACACACACACACACACACACACACACACACACACACATACACACACACACATTGGATTGGATTTACAAATGTTCTTACTTGTATTCCGCTCTGATTTACTCAAACACTACCCCCGTACTCGATTAGCAACAAAGAAGATTTAAATGAAAGTAGGAATACGACTGTTCAACATGGAATGGCAAATACTGGAAGAGGCAAAGTCAGAGAAAGAGAAACAAGATAGAGGGAGCCAGTGGCCTAATGGTAAGTTTGTGCACCCCATGTACAGAGGCTGTTGTCCTTAAAGTGAGCGGCCAAGGTTCGAGTCCCACCTTTGGCTTCTTTCCTGTGTGTCGTTCTCCACTCTCTCTCTCCCCCTGATTTCTGAGTCTGTCCACTGTCCTGTCTCTCTAATAGAGGCATAAAAAGCCCCTAAATAAATCTTGAAAAACATCAAATGTAAAAGAAAGATGGTGTGAGGGCCGGAGAGGAAGTTTATATGGAACCAATATTTAATTAATCTTAATATTATTCTTTATTTGTATTTGTTGGAAAATGAAATCAGGGCAATTAAATAAAAATGACATTATGTAACTGACCCTTGAAAACTGCTGTGAGTGCTTTCTCCCTCCATTTGCTTTTCAAAACCGCCATAACACAGCCTGGACTCTTACCCGAACAGGACTTCTTTGTTGTTGTTGTTGTTTTTAAAAAGTAGTTCTTATGTGGCATAAATCACTGTTATGGCACTCGTTATATCGAACACTTTTATAAGCATGCAAATAAGACAGAATTGATAGTTGCTGAATGCCTGCTGGTCGGGGAACAATAGAGAAAAGTTTCTGGTTTTGCATTTCTTGAATTAAAATATGACCAAAAATGCTCGTTCAACAGTTTTTTGCTAGAATTGAAATGACAAAGGGACAGCACAATTCTGTTTGAAGACAATGGTCCCAAAAGAAAATCAGGGGAAAACAACATCTAGTGGATTCTTGACTTGAGTGTAGTAATACAAAACCAGTAAAAACACTGAATAAAGAAGTATCATGACATATGGGTGACTACATGTCAGGAGGTCTGCCAGCCCAAACTGCCCCTAACATGGACATAGATTCATTCAGAGGTTGTTTTTGTTTTTAAACCTTTGAGTCGAATCAACAGAATGTTCTTCTCGAAAACATTCAAACACTGAATACAACAGTTAGGAGTTTGATGTTTACAGAGGGTTTAACCTGAGCCACACTATATGACAGTGATATCAATTGTATCACATTTGGACGTGAATAGTATAAAGAAATTCATCCATTTATGACGGACGGACCGATGGGCGGACGGATGAATGAACGGACTGATGGATGGAAAAACACAAACTGTAGATAGTTGATTTAAAGAGGAAAAAAACAGAAACCAGTTGATTAACCCCGCTACTCATTAAGAACAGTCTGCAGGACTTTAAACGACATAAACTTTAATGCATATCTTCTACAGGAACTGATATATCTTTTAAAAACTTACTGTAAGCATTTCCATAACGTACTAATGAGCACTGTCTGATTTCCATATGGGTACGAAAGGCGAGCGTGCTGACAAAGAAAATCAAATGCTAATTGATGCTAAAATTAGCTGGCTATATTACCTCATTAGCTAGCTGCCTATATGGTAAACATGTTGTATTAATGATAGCAGGACAGGAGGCCTAATACCAAAGTCAGAGCTCTCGTATGAATACATACACTTGATCAATAAACCTGATACTGGATACGCTGTTCCTCTGAATCTTACATTACTATACACAATACTGCACAACCTCCTCACACCCTTCTAGAGACTGCTATTACTTTTAAATTAAAATATCGTAAAAAAAAAACCTTTGTAAACTGTTTTCTGCCTTTTAGCTGCAGTATACGTGTCTTGTTTATGATTTGTGAGCAAACTGTTCTCCAGCGATGTCTAAAGAGATATAGTTTTTGCCTCTGATACATTATAATCTTAACAATATTGTATTGGCTAACTGTCAGTAAGAAAAATAAGAGACACTTGTTATTGAACTGTAATCAATGCTGCTTGATCATATTGTATGGGGACACATTGGAGCATTTAATAAAAGTGTATACGAAATGTTTGGAGAGACGATTGAGAGTCTTAAATACGAAGCAGTGATGGAATTGTGTGTCTGCAGTTTAAGCGATAGAGGAGACATCGGCTGATTGGTTGATTGGTGGTTTCATCAGTCTGCATGTCAAGCTGTCCTTGGGCCAGCTGCTGAACCCCAAATTGCTCTGGAAAGCTGTGCCATCACCGTGTGAGTGAGGGCTGGAAAGTATAAGTGTAAAGCTCCTTGAGTCATCAACAGACAAGAAAAGCACTATACATGTATATGTGCAGTCCATTTACAATGAACAGAAATACAGTGCATAATATTAGTGTGTCATTTATGTAGCATGGATGTCTGTGCCTTTCATAAAAGCTCCTGTTCTTTTGTCTCATGTCTCTCTCTTTCTCACACACACACACACACACACACACACACACACACACACACACACACACACACACACACACACACACACACACACACACACACACACACACACACACACACACACACACACACACACACACACACACACACACACACACACACACACACACACACACGTGGCTCGCAGAGAGCCAGCTTGAGGAGGAGGACTGAGGGAAGTGACATTTGAAACAATACGCTTTTGTTGTGCTGTACCATGCGCTGTCATATTACACAGATATATGCATGTGCGCAGACTTAACAACACACATACACATATGTTTGAAGTTGACTAACTGAAATGTCACCGAACCGTCACATTAGAAAACCAGCCATCAGAGTACCACAGGTGGCAACGCTGACAGGGAAAGAAGCGTCCCATTGGCTACAGATGTGGTCGTCCTAGCATTTTTTTTTTTTTTTTGCACGATATACTATAATGAAGCTGAATTCAAATCCTCCAACTCCAATGGACACCAACTCCTATTTCCTTTATCAAACTTTTTTAAATATAAGGAGGAGAAAGACACAGTGGGAGAAGTCGGGGAAAAGTAAATCAATATATATGCAATGCCATCTCACACAGTTCTTCTTTTAGATGAACCTTTTCCATTAGAAAGTTCAACACGACTTGTGAATACATTTTTGATGTGGAGTACTGTAAAATGTTTAATTGTTTCACCTTAAAATCTACCTAACACTAACATCACTCTATAAAAGATATAAAGTCAGAGTCCTAGTCTTGTAAACTGAGGTGCTGAGCACAGTATGCAGGATTACTGATTTGTATCAGTGTATCTTTACACCCCTACAAATCACATCATAGATTTTGCTGCATTCTAGTGAGTATACAGTTCATAACCACTAAAAAACAGAGAGAAAACCTCAACCAAAACAGTTCTCATTGTTGCAGAAATCATGCAACAAGCATTAATGACACCCAACCTGCATGAGTAGAAAAGCTTTGAGTATATGTGGGGCTGAGCAGTTTGTAGTGCATGTCTGCAGAGGTGTCAGTCTGCATGGGGCTTTCAGAAGCATGCCTTTGGTCCAGCAACCATGCATAAAGAAGGCATATTTAAGAATCTTTAAGGATAGGATGCATGCGGCCACCATGCAGAGCTCATGAACAGAAAAAATCTCCCCACCAGTGTGCTGCTGGTTCTGTGTCGTACCAAGGTCCATGCTCTTTGAGGCTTTGACGTGCTGGAACTGCCGCTGGTTCTGGTCCTGGCTCTGGGGCGGAGACTGGGGCTGAGCTGTGCAAGAGTTGTGAGAGTTTTCCCTGGGATAAAATGTTGAAACAGTTATTACCGACAATGCTTTGACATCTTTGAAGTGCTTGAGGCTTGCTCCAAAAGGAAGTCAACCCCATAACAACCCATAATGACAATCAATAATCAATAATAAACTCCCCAGCATTACAGCAGAATCAGGTATGTATACAGCCTGGTAAAAAAAGGGTTTTGGTCTTTGTAGCTATTTTTTAGAACACAATGCCTCTTAGATATGTTTGTGTTATTGGCGTGTTTGGGGGATTTATTAATGCAAATATAAGAAATGTAATATAGCTTCCTGTGCAGTTATTGTATTTATACTGTAGACTATTCAAGAAGTCTGTGCTGCAGCTGTTGTTGTTGTTTCGGTGAATGACATTTGTGTTCTAATTTATTGATGTGTTCTTACTAATTCTCAGATATCATTGTCTATCCTGATCATTCCTCTCTTGTTCACTCATTCAATGTTTGTCAAAGATTAATCAACTGGTGGTGTCCAGTTCAGTGTAGTGAGGATTGTCGTGAGCTTTTCATCACAGAGACGGTCGAGGATCAGTTTTTTGTAAGTAACCTTCTCTTGTCTTTTCACAACATTACACACATTTCTAAGCATTTTTAGTCTCACACATAAAAACAAATAGACAGTCAGCCACTTATTTTCATTACAGTGAGAAAAAAAATGGTTAAGTAGCTTATTTTACCAGCTCTTGTATTAGTCATGTGTGTTAACTGTAAGGCTTTGACATATCGTTGCTCTAGAAATGAGCAAATTGTTGGAAATTGAGGCTTTAATTTGACTTGTTTCTGAGGCTAACAATCCATTATTCATGCAGGTTTTTCTAAGAACAACTTGAAGTTTATACCAAACTTATGACATCTTCACATTCTTCCCCAATGCTGATAACAGAATTCTTATGTAAAGGAAATGATTGCCAATTGTTGCTGATATTTTATTTCTTATTGACTATTGTTTACTGTGCAAACCCTGTGTGCTGCAGATCACACACCTTTCCTGTAGATAGGAGTGATGAGTCGAGCAGCCGAACTCTGTTTCATGTCCATACAGCTCCCCGTCCTCTTCTTCATCCATGTGAGAATAACTTCCATTGGTCACTAAAAAACAAACAGTAGAAATTAATTATGTGAGAAATGGTGATATGTAAATATCATATATCTAAGAAAACCTATTTCTCTACTTTTGAATAATACTTTAAAGCACATATTAGATTTTTTTGCCAAAACAAAATATCAGACTTCCTTTAGTGTGTGCACAACTTTTGGCTGTCCACATCCTCGGACTGGGTTGTGTTTTCGTCCTGCTCTCCCTCACCATGGCTGTTTTCAAAACCGCCTACTACATAGTACTATCACACACAGTATGCACTATGTACTGCTTACTATGTTCAACAGTAATATGTAGTATATCTGCCAGTCGGTGGTTATTTTGCAGTATGCTAGGCCCAGCTAAGCTGGTTTTTGGTCTTGGTCTGGGAAGTAAACAACAGTCCAGCTGATGGCAAACATTCCTGCAGTGTATCATTCACTTAGGTTCTGAAACAAGCTGACAAAAAAGATAATTGATGGTATCTTTGTGTGGTTGGTCTAATTGTGATTATTTCCCTGGTCACCATAGCTGTTGCCGTCTGTCATTTGATCGCCGACCTGGCGCTTTGCATTGTGGGAAACAGTACAAAAGGATGACTGGTCTGATGCATACTGTGAATTTTCAGATTCAGTACAACATTCGGATATTTTTGGGATACTACGGATCTCGTATTTGTTCGCATACTGCATACTACATTTTGGGAAAATCAGTACGTACGACTAGTATAGTAGGTGGTTTTGAAAACAGCAAGGTCCGCGACATCCTCCTGCTCCACATCGCCACACCTCTGAGAGCTCTCCCATCACCTGACACTGATCTGCTTAATCTGAGGAGCTGGAGATAAACTCTCACGACAGTGCTTCAGTCTCTCTCTCACGCTGCTCTGACTCTAAGCTTCATGGTACTTGTTGGTCTTCAGTGTTAGATATCAGGTGTTGTTTTGTGACAAACTTCAGTAGTACGAGGACCTGTTTTCTTAAAGCTTCGACAAGCAGTTCAGTGAAGGACACGTAGAGGGTTCTCTGCCTTTTTTCTTTAAAACTTGTGTTTTGTGGCAAGTCAGGGAGGTTAGTATTTTGCTTTTGTATTCCGGGGAGGGGGGAGCTTCTGTTCCCCTAGTTGATGTAGTACTTCCCCTATACAAAATCTTAATGAGGTCATAACGGGCTGTTGTAATGTATTGCAGGTATATTTTCCCAAATTGAGAGATATGGTCATTAATCTGTCCAATGAAAATATCAACTAAAACTGACCACCATTGAAATTTGATATAAAATGCCAAAAGAATGAATGGAAAACCAAACAAAGACTGCTCTGTTTATTGTTATTGTCAACCTATTCCTTGAGATTCACTCAAAATTGTCACGAGATGAAAAAGTAGAGTGGGTAAAAGACAAGTGGAAGGGAAATCAGTACGATAAGACTCAATTTGAAAGAAACTGAAAACAGATGAAAAGCACAGAACAAATGCAGCTGCCCTACATCTCTGGAAGTCGCTGCAGATGGAGCTCAGCGATACGGCTGTGTCTGCTTGAAAAACGAGTTTATGACAACTTGATATACAGACTCACAATCCATCCAAGCACAATTTACATACAGTCATCACTTCTCAGAGAGCGAAGCTGCCACACACAACACATGCTGGGGTTATTGCACAGTCTTCACAGTGTATCCTTTGTGTGCTTGCATCTGCACATGGCACTGAATGTAGAGATCCTGGAGCTGAAGTCAAAAAAAAAAAAAGATATCACAGCCTCTCATCTCTATCTCTCTCACTCTCCCTCCCCTCTCTCACTACACTAATCACCTGTTTTATTTTTCTTCTGGTCTCATTATTGCAGTCTGATATTTTGGCTGTCATTTATCTCTCCTTACCGATCTCCTATAAATCATTTTATCTCCCACTCAGATTTTTTTTCTAAACTTCCTCCCTCCTCCTCCTCCTCACTGCCAGCACCTTAATCAGCTGAACTGTCAAAAACCCATTCTTCTTTCACCTCACACACCCACAAACACACATCTGTTCTCACTGACTCCAAGTCTTTGAAGTGAAAAAAAAAAGCAGTGGCTGTGTGGATGATAGATCAATAGTAGTTTGCCCCAACAGCAGATATATGATTCTTCTTCTTCAACACTCAACTTTTTTTTCTCCTTTTGTGTTTATTTGTCGACATCATGCCTGGTAAATCATGTCTCTCAGTAATTTCCCCATTCCACCATCTTTCTTTTTTTTTACCTTTGGGGGGAAACAGGTATCAACATTTTCACAAATCCTTAACTTAAGACAATTCCCTCTCTTCTTTAAAATGCAATCTAAAACAAATAGTAAATGGACTTGAGCTTGAATAGCGCTCTACGAATCTTCTGACTACTCAAAGCACTTTTACACCGCAGGTCATACCTACCCATTCACACCCTGATGGTAGAGACTGCTATTCAAAGTGACCATAAGAAGTAACTAATCCATTTATACACATTTATACGCCGCCGATGAAGCAGCAGGAGTAACTTGGGGTTAAGTGTCTTGAACAAGGACACATCGGACACGTGGCTGCAGAAGCTGGGGATCAAACCCCCGACCTTCCGGTTGAGAGACGACCAACTGAGCCACAGCCGCCCATATCATTCAAAGATGACAGGGGTCAAGTTTATTTTGAACATCTACATTATTTTTTATATGTAGTCACATTTTTTGTTAAGAGTTACAGCAGTTAATCCTGCAAAAAAAACAAAAAAAACATCATTGCAATACTTATTTTGGTTTGAGGAGAGAACTTAAGTCATTTTTTTAATTACACTCCATCAACTTAACGACTTGCAAAAATTATATTTTAAAGGAGAAGTAGAGGCTGAGATATTTAAAATATTGATCCCTAAAATAGGTCAAGATCAAGATGAACAGGATCCCACCTGTACGTTAAAAGTTGCTAATAACTAAAATAACATCAGTCATTTATGGGGATTCAAGAGTTCTTCCAGACGAGCCCGGACGAGCCCCCATATGTTATGCCCCGTCATAAGGCGGCCCTATGGGGCTAACAACAATCCACAAATTGGCCCAATAAAACAGTGTACACCTAACACAAAGTAAAAATGAAGGGATTAATTATTAACAGAAAAGCTAAATAATTAAACGAAGATCAACTCAACTACTAATTCAACTAAACACAGCAAAACAAAATCCCTGGCTGAGGGGCACAGCAGTCCCAGCACTAAAAGCACTCCCCTCCTGAAGCCAGCACTGGGCTTTAAGCACTGAGGCCAGGGGGGGCTCGTTGTGCAATCAGTAGCTTCACCTGAGCTGGTGGCAACAGAAGGGGAGAAGGGACAAACAGCACAGAGATCAACATACAGCCATAACAACTGAGGCTATTATATAACTTTTTATACTGGGCTTTTAATATCCCTTAATAGTAAACGTGTCTTCATAGAACTGTTTTTTTAATTCACAAAATCAATAGAAATATGCTTCATGACAAAATTGGGGAGGGTTGCATAATATTTGAGGCAAGACTTAAACAGTAATTTATTTGAGTTCATCCCATCAAATGCAATTACCTTACAGAGAGAGAGAGAGAGGAGAGAGAGAGAGAGAGAGAGAGAGAAAAAGAGAGAGAGAGAGAGAGAGAGAAAGAGAGAGAGAGAGAAAGAGAGAGAGAGTGCTGAGAATGTAGAGAGAAAATGTGCACAGAAAAGGAAAAAGTGAGAGAGGAAGAATAATAGCAGGAGACAAAATGAGATGCAGAGAAGGATCAGACATAAAGAGAATGATCCATAAATGCACAAAAAATAACACATCTGCATAAATACATATGTAGAGAATCATTAAACTCAATTTATTCCTCGGCGAAAATCTTCATTTTCACTTTGACTTCAGTGCCAAATAAAATGAATTCAGTATGAGACATAGTTCATTAGGAGAGTAAAATACTGGCAAGTGTGCACAAACACACACACACACACACACACACACACACACACACACACACACACACACACACACATATATACACTCAAGCTAATAACATCAGTAAACAGAACTAGTCACAGAGCCTGAGAAATGTGCTTACTCCATACACACACACACAGACACATAACATGTATACTGTGTGTAAATGACACCATAGCTGAGGTGAATTTGAAAAGCAAAGTGTATTCAAGGTCAGAGCTGTTTACCAAATTCTGTGTAAACACAAAAAAACAACACTGTTTGATACTGGCCAACAGTCCCTGAACCAATACGCTGACGTCTGTGCACAAAACAACTCATACAGCAGCCATTAGCCACAATAAACAGGCACAGATACCATCCAGAGACAAACACGGACACATACACACAACAGGCACACAGAGGCAGATACTGACACTGAGAATAAAACATGTTTACAATCAGATGAGCATGCTCTTGCTAATGGACACACTTCACAAGGACACACAGAAGATCTAGGACGGGGAGCAAATACAGTTAGTGGAAAACAGCTATATGAAGCACAAAGGACTAAAAATAAGTGCTTCTAACAGGCCAACCCGAGCAACAACAAACAAGAAAAACAACCTTGAGAAACATGAGAGAACAGCAAAAGCACAGAGAGAGAGAGAGAGAGGGGGGGGGGGGAATAAAAGGGAAAGAGGGGCAGAGAAGTCTCTAATTACGGTTGCAGTGTCGATTAAAACATCTTTTTTGGGTTACTTTTGTTTTTAGTTTGTTTTATCTTTGAGAAATTCACTTATTAATCTTAATCAGTGTGTAACTGAATTTATTGCAAATAATAGGCCCACCTTTGATGCTGCTTCACTGACACAAATTGAACAGAAAGAACAAGATGATAGAAGAGTGAAACGCTCGAACTGGAGTTGGACAGGGAACATTGTTTCAGGGGGAAAGTCCGGGCAGAGCAGAGTTCAAGATGAGTCAAGTCGAGGGTTTTACTAGGAAGAAGTGTGTGTGTGTGTGTGTGTGTGTGTGTGTGTGTGTTCACAGTGTCAGAAACGTATTAATCGGTGATGAGCAGTTTCATAAAAGCATGCAGGGTTCCCCCAGTGTATTCTTGCCTTTTCTGCTTCAATTTAACAGCCCTGAAACAACGTTTAAAGCGCTTACATTTACATTTCTGTGAAATGTCAACAGACTGAATGGTTTAATTAGTAATTCTATAAATGGCTACATTTCTACAAAAGCAAGTAAACAATTGCATAAAGCAGTACTTCTCAAATAGTGGGGCGCGCCCCCGGTGAAGTGTCAGGGGGGGGCGTGAAAGGCAGGGGGGGGACTTTCAGTATTTTTGTGCCGTACTCAAGCACGAATGCCCCCCCCGCTGCGCCATTCCCCCACTGGCCAGCACGGCCCGCGGTCACACTGCATCAGGACTAACCGTGCCTGAGCTTGATTACCTCTTGTACTTAACGTCGTAATACAGCACATGCATGCTTTATGTTATGATGAAGCGTGCTCAGTTTGCAAACAGGCGGACTCGAGAAAAAACATTTAAAAAGGGACGCGCAGTCGAGTCCGCGTCTGCACATCGGAGAACACAGAGAGCATGACAGCTACTTTACTGACTTTGCGGCTTATTTTGAGTCACTTTAATCAGATACAGCCGTAAATTAGGCTAATTAAAAAAATAAAAGAGACGCACAGTCAAGTCCGCATCCGCACATCGGAGAACAACACAGAGAGCATGACAGCTACTTTGTGACTTATTCTGAGTCATTTTAGTCAGATGCAGCCTTAAAACTCTGGATTTCTCCATAATGAAGGCTGTCAGCGTTGTGTTCCCGCGTGCTTGTGCTCGTGCTCGTGCTTGAAGTGTACCGTGCCGAAGCACACCTCTCCGAAGTGTGCCAGGGCCAAGAAGTGTAGCGTGCCTGAGAACGGTACGGAGTGGTCACACTGGCCAAACGAACTGGACTTTAGGGTTGAAGCGTGCTTGGGCACGGTACGGATTGCCAGTGTGACCGCGAAGTACACAGGAACACCGGTGTACAGAGCTGACGGAGGAAGAGAGATGGAGAAGTTTCTGACAGGAGTGAAAAGAAAAGGCGTCAGAGGCAAGAAAAGCAAGTGACGGTAACCGGCATAAACCTAATAAGACCAGGAAATACGACGTATTCTATTTTGATAATAAGGTGATTGTATGCTGGTGCCAGCAACTCATACAGTGGTTTGTATAGATAAATAAATAAATATTATCAGGTTCTCAATAGTATTTCAATTCAGGGGGTGTAAATGAACTACTTTCTTCAATATGTGTCACTAATCCTCAATGTAATCAGGTTATGGCTTTGAACATAAAAAAACAGCTAAGTCAACTGTTCAATCAAATGTTGATACAATACTACAAAACTACAAAATGAAACACCAGCAACATGTTGTCTTCGTAAAAGTTCTCATGATTGAGTATTCTCAGGGGTTCATGGTTCCTGGGTTTTAGCACCAATACCAACTCTTAAATGTGTGAAAATGAAAATTCTTCTCTGGAGATGTTTTTCTATGAGCAAGCTAGACCTAAAAATATGTTCAATGAACAACGGGCTTTCTGAATTTCTTAAGGATACGTTAACAATCCTATTTGATGAATGGGGCGCAGATCAACCTGAAGCTGAACCAGATGGTCTAGCGGTTAGGTTGCCCGGGTTCAAGTCCGACCTGCGGCTCCTTTGACCCTAAATCATTCCTACTCTGTGTTCCGTCCAAAAGAAGGAACAAAGGCCAAAAATAAATCTGAATAAAACAAGTATTTTAGTAATCGAGTATTTTAGAAAAAGAATGTTACATTTACTCAACATATTATAAGTCTTTACAAAACGGTCCCTTTGCTTGTTAAATTATTCTGGACTTTTTCCCACACATTTTTCAACACTGCAAGGACAGTACAGAATGTTTTTATGTACGGTACACACCGTGTCTGAGGTGACATGATTAGTACAGCTAACTAAATACTGATGTGAAAAAAATCCACTCACCGCTGGATGAATATAGAGTGTTGTCCAAAATGGGAGGGTTAATATGGCCGTTAGTCTGACCGTTCACTGGCCTCAGTAGTCCTGACAGGCCAGAGGAGCTGTCAAATGAGCGATTGGGTGACACTCCATGTTGATCCTAAAACAGGGAAAAATCAAAACTGCTTAACACAATGAAAATAAGATTTCATATTCACTTATAATGTCATATAATAAGTCCCTCTACCTTCAGCAGTTAGAATTGTAGGACGTTGACTTAAATTAAGCTTTATTAAAGCTTGAATATTCTTATGTTTTTTGTTGGTTTGCTTGCTTGTCTAATGCAATTGTCTGCTATAAGGATTAAATGTAAATGGAGTAATGGCCAGAAAAGACAGTGGAAGCATTGAGTGGTTAATCCATTCACAGTAACATGTAGATAGAATAAAGAGGAGGAAGAAGGAAACACTCAAAGAACAGGGGAGAACCAAAGCGAAACAGGGGGAGCCATTTCCCATGGCCCCTTGGTTGTTACTGTCCTCAACGGTGCCTCTGTCTTCAGTGTGTGTGGCGATGACACTCATTCTGACACCTATCCCCTTGAGAGGCGGCCCTCTTCAGGTCCCCTAATAGTCAAATAAAGCATCCATTCCAGTCTTGTTGTGTACTTGTATTGTAATATTAGGAATTTAATTTGCATGTATTAGTCAGTGGTGCGTTTGTGGGTGTGTTTAGGAAACTGTACGTATTCATTAACATGTATACATATTTATGTCGTTTGCCTTTGCTGCTTAGTGTTTTTGAGTGTTTCTTTGTGTGTCTGAAAAGAGTCAGTCCTGCTCTCAAGAAACAAAGACATAATAGTAGTGTGTGTGTGTGTGTTTGTGTGTGTGTGTGTGTGTGTGTGTTTGTGTGTGTGTGTGTGCGTGTGTGTGTGTGTGTGTGTGTGTGTGTGTGTGTGTGTGTTCAGTGTGTGTGTAAGTGTAATAAATCCTTCTTGTCATCTTCTACTTGACCCCCCACCAAGCAGCAGCTCCATTCCCTCCTCATCCTGCTTCCCCCCACCCAGAACCCTTCATTTTGGGTGTGTTAGACGTCCTGTGGAGCCCCTCCCCTCCCTGGCTCTCTCCCGTCACCCGTGTCAAAGTGCCATCAGATTACTCCGTTTAAAAAAACGTATTTCTTAATTAAAAGGAGATTAGGAGAAATAAAACATCATTTCAAAATACAGATAAACATATTATGATCATTTCTGCATCACATAAGTGTGCCTTGTACTATAACACTTAAAGGTACACATGTAGACCATTAGCTTGCTTCTTAGAACCATGAAGCATATTGGCTCTTAATTAGTCATTAAAGAGCAATCATTAATGAGTGAACGACCATGCCGTACCAAACTTACAAAACCACATACAAAGGGTTGTACATGGCTTGTATATACAGCGAGCTTCAGCCTGATTCATTTTATACGTTACATCTTTATATACACAATATTAACCTTCATCTGTACAGATTTAAACAACAACAACAATGAGAAATCTAAAGAACTTTATACATTAAAAGGAAATAATAGGAATGAAGACAATTGTAATATAATTTGATATGAATCAGTGGGTAATTATGTGCAGTGAAAAGCAGTACAGACTGTATCCTGTTTCATAGTTAGACACTGATATACTGCGACAACCCACGCCAAAGAACAGCTTCAGATTACGCTGACGGAGCCTTCGTAGAAGCACACTTATTAACTTGGAGATAGCCAGTGATTTGGGAGTTATTGAATGAACAGAGCAGCTGGATAAAGTAAGGGATTACTGAGAACTGGCTGAGCATGAACACAGTGAGAGCATCTGACTGAGAGAAAGAGCCAAGGAAATATTCAAGAAAAAAAAAAGAAAGAAGACAAAGATCAGAGGGGGGGGGAAGTAAAGTGGTCCGCTTCTGAAACGTAAAAGCATCAATACTGAAGCCAAAAAAAAAAGGCTTTTAAGGTGGAGTCTCTTATCTTTCTGCCATTATCTACCTCTCCTTTCTTCTCTACTCTTGAGACAAAGAGGAAACATGCGACGCTTTGATGTTGCTTACAGCTTTTTCCAACAAGCTATTGACTGGGGATGCCCTGAGAACTGCAAGTCATAGCAGTCTTCTACATGAATACATACACCCACCTATATCTGGGTACATGTATATTTAATGCCTTTATAAGTGTTTGAGGGCAGTGTTTGTCATCATTTTGAACTCTATTTCTGTAGTAGTAGGACTCTATTTCTCAATAGTAATGTGAAGTTCTACTGAACTTTATCTTATGTACCAATATACACACATAGGAGAGCTTTTACTTTTTTCATTTTCGGCTCGTTTACTAGTTAATCCGTGTTTGTTTTGCGTATTTGTGAGCATAGCCTGCAAGGTTTTTATAGTAGGTAGCTTTTATATCCAGTAGCAGGGCATGCAAAGGGCCATTCACACTTGAGCCAACAACCCAGCTTTGTGTGTGCAAAGGTTTGTGCAAACCTTCTACAAGCCGTGTAAGAGGCATCCGTTGAATAGCAGCCGAGATGAAAAGCCTCTCTTTTTACTCCAAAAGAAAAGAGATACAGCAAAGCGAAGAACACTCTCTCCTTCTCTCCTTCACACACACACACACACACACACACAAAGAAGCACACAAACACACACAATAACGTACAAGCTGAAGTGTTAATGCTCTTTCCCTGCTGCTGGAAAGAGCAGAGAAAGTAGTGTCAAGTGTGTGAAGAATGGATGGAAGAGCTTAAGAGTGTGTATGTGTAGAAAGAGGCAGAGGGAGCAGCCCAAAATAAATATGCTCTGAGTCAGTGAGGGCCAAGAGTGATGATAACGAAGAATGCATGCTAGCTTTCACGGCATGCATGTGTTCTCATTCTCACAGCAGGTATCCAACTCTGTATGCTTGATATTTTCTCAAAATCTAGAGTGAAAATTATGTATATGTAAATAATGCAGTACATGTGAATTGTTACTCCTGCTGTGTACGATGTGTTTGTGTTTACATTCATCAGAATTGGTGTACACATGAGTATGTACTGTATGTGTACCTTCAGAGTTCTTAACACCACAAGTTGGATTGTCCCCCTCGCGTTTCCCTCCTGTGACATAGAGCGACGAAGCGTCTCCATGGCAACGTGGTTGGAGCGTCCAAGCAGAGATTCTCCATTGACTGCAACCAGCTGGTCGTTGACACACAGACGCCCATCCTGTAAAACACACACACACCAGTTGTATTCAGACATCTTGAGCATTTTCAGTGGCTGGATGGCAGACCGATATAAGTGTCAAGAGTATTTGTATTCATGTCTCTTGTTAGTTAAAACTCTTGTAACGTTGTGTTCATGCCCGTATGCTTGTGTCTAAATGTGACTCAAAGAAGTATAGGGCAGAAAATCTAAAACTTGACTGATACACCTAATTCCAGAGATATCATTTTCTTCGACTTTCTGACTTACTTCAGCTGCACAGACGCACATACAGAACGTGCTATGAGCTCCATCTGTGCGTGTGCATGTGTGTGTGTGTGTGTGTGTGTGTGTGTGTGTGTGTGTGTGTGAGAGTGGTGGGGGGTGGGCATGAGGGCATTTGTCTGACAGTCTGTCTCTCTGCTGTCTACAGCAGGTCAAGTGTGTCCTGGTGAGTAAGATGTCAAAGGTTAAGTGAACAGGAGCACATGGCAGCAGAGGAGGCACAGGTGGCCTCACATCACTGAATCGTTTGAGTTAGCTTTACAAATTAGTACATTCAAGGGCACAGTTTGTTAGTGTTGTTTATGCTCATTGGGTTATGTTTCCAAATCTTATGTCACCTTGTATGCAGCCCCTCCATGTATAATGGATTTGATGAAGATTCCCAGGTCCTCTCCCGTCTCCCTCGACTTGTTTCCTTTGAGGCTGATGCCGAGCCCTGCCGAGCCGCTGTCGTTAAGGGGCACCTCGAACATTAGCTGCTCCTTCCCGTTCTCCGAAACAAAGCCTGGCACACGGGACACCTCGTCCCTCTGAAAGTGAGAGAGTGAAAAAGAGTAATGGAAGCGGGAGAGACGCAAATGGGGAAGAGCAGAGGGTGGGAAGAGTGTGAGGAGGAGAGACAGGGGTCAGCTCATTGGGCATGAATAGTCTCCTAAAGCTAAACTAAAAGCTTTTCCATTTGAGAGGAACCATCACAAGGAGTTTTTCAGCCTAAATTTTCTCTGTGGGTAAAAAATTGCGGCTATTTTATCTAGTTAGTCTATTTCCAAAGAAGGAAAAAATATGAGTAAAAAAGCCATTTGGACCCACTGCTTTTATGCGGGGGTTTTTTCTTCTCTCAGTTCAGCAATATCAATAAAATGACCTGTTCATTTTCAAGAGGTAATTGGAGTATACGGCCAACACAGAGAGCCAGAGAGACAAAAGTAGTGAGAGCTGGGGGGAAGTGGACTCAGAAGAAAGACTGTAAAACTGAGAAACAAGAACAAAACATGAATGACTCTATATGTCATATAATGTCTCTATAAAATGACTATTAGAAACCCACAGGGAAAGTGAAAAACACCACGTTATCAACAAGTCTGAGGCAAAGTTAGTGAGGAAAATATTAGTTCGAAAGACAGCAAGTGGATCCCACAGGTGTCTTTTCACAAAGTGTGTGTTTTCAAGCTTTGATGGGTTAGTGCGAGAGGTAGCACTGCTTCAAAACACTACGATTATCTTTCTTTGAAATGTAATAAAAAAGATGACAGTACTCAACAAATCATCCTTTCTATCACCAGTACTTAAAAACCCAAGGTCTTGCCAAAGGACACATCATACATGTTGCTGCAGGAGCTGGGGATTGAACCCTCGACCTTCCGGTAGAGAGACGAAGACGACTCTACCAACTGAGCCACAGCCGCCCCTGTGTTACTGTTTTTAAGGTTTCACTTGATACATTAATTTTGCATGTCAAAAATTCCATGACTCCATTGTTGTTTCCCCTTACAATCAAGATTCTGTCAACAAATAACCATATGTTTATTTACATTACGTGTGTGTGTGTGTGTGTGTGTGTGTGTGTGTGTGTTTATTTGCATGAAATCCATGAATAATTGAATTTGCTTATGATGTGCATGTGCACATCTTTAGTCTGCCTGGGCTTGTTTATGTATTTGCATGATTTCTGAGTCTGTGTGTTTTTGTTTGTGTCTGTGTTTGTGTACGTGTGTGTGTGTGTGTGTGTGTTCACGTGTGTTTGCGAGGGTCAGCAGTGTCAGGTTTAGAGAGTGTTTGTCTGTGGGGATTGTAGGTTTAACAGCGTTAAGCCGACACAAAGTCCTCTACTCTGCAGAAAACTGTTTTCCCTGCTGGAAAAAGCTCTCATCAGACTGACTGTCCAGACCTGATAGGAAGCTCCACGACCTTCGAAAGAACTTCAAAACACCCAGAAGAGAAATGTTTACTACTTTATGTGCATAATTACATTGACAATGTATTACTCTCTGAGATTCTGTCCAAAGCAATGTTCATGATTTAGCAACTTTTCAGTTTTCCACCACAGCTACATCCTTTATTTATCTGATTTAACTGCCCTGCTTTGTTAATTTATGATTTCCTTTTCTTGCACTCAGCACAGGACAGCACTAATGTCAGAATGGATTTAGAGAATAGGGTGGATTTTTGTTATACTGGAGAAAAAGTTTGCAGCAGCAGTTCTCAGCTTAGGGGGTCAGGACCACCCACATGGCTGTGAGATGTTTTATGGAATCTGACAAAAATATGCAAATGTATGTAGAGTTGGTTATCTGGGTGATGAATTCAATTCTCCTCTAAAACAATGAATAAGCACCGCCTCTGGGCTTCCTCCCATAATTCACCAGACAAACAAAAGGCCCATGAGGGTTGAGAAAAAAGGTCATCATTTGGTGTCAAACTTGACTTTTCTGCGTTCTTTTTTTGAACCGAGCAGATAGTGAGTGGAAAGTGTGTCTATTGAGCGACTAAACTAAGAAAAATAGAAGTTAAACAAAGCCTCTATTTCAATGAACTGAACTTGCTCTAAAGGCACACACACACACAGGAGTGGACAAGGGCACAAACACATTTCAAGTGCATGCTGCATTTTCATGGAACATTTCTATTATCTCAGCCTCATTGCTATTATAGGTGGTTATATCTGTGTGCAATACAATACAATGGTGTGCACTCGTGTGTGTTTTCCTGTTTGCTGCTATGAAAGGCGTTCGTATTTTTGCTACATGAACTCTATCAAAACCATCCAGTTATAGCAAAAAGCTGTTTGCATAGATGAACTCTCTCATGCCGGTCGTTTAACATTTAAATGGGTTGCCACGATGATGGATCAACAAGAGGACACGCTATTATATTAAAAAAAAAAAGGCAGCTCAGTGTCTGTCGCTGTGTGTAAAATACTGTGTGTGTTGTTTCATTAAAGCAGCCAGGGAACCAATGTGTGTGGGAGAGAGAGAGAGAGATGGAGAGAAACGTTGTGTTGAAATGAGCTGGAGCAGTCAACTAAAACACACAAACGCATAAAATAAGTCGTTTAATTCATCCCTAAAGCCCAGGCAAACTGTAAAGCAGAGAGAGATCAACTATACAAATTAGGGAGGGGATAACACGGGTGATGATCATCATTTTTGTTGTGTAAATAATGTTAGAGATGTTCTTTAATACTCTGCTATTAACTTTATCGTCATTATATTATAGGACAGCTGCTTTAAAAACACGGTCCTTTAATGGTGAGCTGCCTGCAGATGCCCTTCCATCCAAGCCGATGCAAAGTAACTGTGTGTGGGTGTGTGTTCGTGTGCATGTGTGTGGACAGTAGAAACGACTGCCCGAGGACCCATTTTGCAGAGCCAAACAACAGTAGCCGCTGTGATTAAACGTGACAGTACGCGTGGGAGCAAACACACTAAGACACAACTGAGGTATGTACCAGTGAGGGAAAAAACAAGAATCCGGACAATATGGGGCTATGCTTTTGAATTATGAAAATAACAGTCCCATCTCTGACCACGCTAGATTGGCCCCTGTTGTCCGATCCCCTACATCTACTCCCAGTGTCTCTTGATGGTCAGTGAAAAGGTTGTAGAGGGAGACACACAGACCACAATCCTAGAGCCACTGAGGCAGGTTTAAAGCTCTACTGAGGAAAATAAAGGATAAGGAATTGGTTGACAAAGGAACACAAATACTGAAGTGTATGTTCTGCCTTTTTCTAAGAGCATTCTAGATATGACTTTTACACTCTAGGTATCACATATTTACTATCGTCTCAGAATCGAGCATCTTGATACTAAACTCAACATTAGTATCCAAGTCGAAATGTTGGTGTCCTGACAACACTACAACGAACAATCTTTCCTGGAGAGGAATATCAAAGAGCTTAACAAGCAGGGCATTACAGCCTGCAAGTTCTGAGAACCCCACAGCAGATGATGGCCGTGCAGGGTTCATTTTCCAAGGCTACAAGTGGTCATGGGCGGTCATCTTGTAATACGGAGGTCATGGCGCGCGCTGGGCAGCCTTCTGTTCATGTGTCAAAGCTCCCCACATGAACACAGAATCGTTTCTTGGCAACAGTATGCATCTTACTGTTCTCTTGACACCACTGAAAACCTTTAAGGGGATCTTTTAGTGAGGACTTTTTGATCAAATCCAAGTGTGACTGGTGAGTGGGTGTGGTAGTAACGGATTATGGGAGCAGAGTGAAAATGTTTGAAAGGGCATGTGCATATGCAGAAGAAGCATGCGGGCACAGGCTCATGAAACATACACTTGTTCAAACTTGGCTTGATAAATAATCATTTTCGTTATACATGTGGTACTGATACAGGAAGTGTTATGCTGTTTACAAATCACCCTGAGTTCTTTTTTGACTCTACACCCACCATGTTTTAAATAATGCCGGCCAAGAGTTAAAAGACGTTTCATTTGTATTCACACAGACACAGTCCTGCCAATATTGTAGACTTGATGAAAATGTTTAAATCATACATTTATCAATCTTAAATGTGTGTCTCTCTCTCTTTATGGCTGACATTTTACCCTTCAACTTGCTGTCAAAGCAAACAGGGATTTTACATTCAACAAAATGCATCAAAATCAAATCAAATAAAAGAGAAGTAGAAGGTCAGTAAGAGAGCTACAGAGATGCTGGTCTGCAGATATCATTACCTTTTACTAGTGTGAGGGTGACTGTTTTCCTGATGACTGTTCTTCATATTTAGCTCACAATGTTTATGAATGTTCTCCTCTTGCTCTCTGTGAGAACGTGATAAGAGCCTAACTCTTTAATATCAAACACGTTGTAGGAGATTTCTATGTATCTATTTTTTGTCAAGTACGCTGTTCCTATTACTCTCAACCAAACAAAGGTTTTGCTGGTAAGAGTAACGCATCTTGGTAAAACAATCCAAATGGTGCTTTCTGTTGGCCTGAACACACAACTGAAGTGTGTTTGTGTGTGTGCGTGTGTGTTTGACACTCGTGTGCTGAGGGCTTAAAGACACAGCAGCGACTTTAGATGATCGGCTGACGGAGGAGCTGATAAACCCTCAATAAACAGCGGAGAGATGTGAGATGAGACACAGCCAGAGCGACAGAGAGAGAGAGAGAGAGAACAGAGACATGATACCCTTCTCAGCTGCTCTCCACTGGGATGATGGCAGCTCCTGCAGAGACACCAAGCTGCCAACGAGTTAGTGTGTGTGTGTGTGTGTGTGTGTGTGTGTGTTTGTGTGTGTGTGTGTGTGTGTGTGTGTGTGTGTGTGCATATATAGGTCTCTGAGGGTAGAACAGATGGGGGATCTACTGTAGTGATTCTGTGAGGTCACATTGGTGACGATATCAGTGAGATGTAACACACATACACGCAAAAAGAAAAAGGCAACAGACTGCCTTGCTGTGCGCACACACACACACACACACACACACACACACACACACACACACACACACACACACACAGAGGCTGCAGCGGTGATGGATGAGGGATAATCAGAATGAAGAAACAGTTCAATAAAGTTGTTTTGTTTTGAATGTGCTCTGTCACCAGCTGCCAACTGGTTACTGATTTAATGTGTCAGTGTGTGTGTGTGAGGAGCATCTGGCACTAAGGAGAATGTTTCCTGTTGTAGAAAGAAAAAAAAAAGAACAGATACAAATCTGTCTTTCAGCTCATTGCATCCTGGTTGAAAAAAGCAGAGCTACACAAATATAGCTTGATGGAATCACACCTTAACCTTTCATCCAATCCTCTGTACTAGCAGACAAAAACATGTTCAGAAATGGTTGATTTTAATCTCCTCCTCCTCATCTGTGTTATAATGGTGTATTTTATTCCATTTTAATATTCTTGAGTATTTAAGGAAAGCAAGATGGTGATAAATGAAACAATTCAATTACTGCTGTGCTTTCATTCTTTTTTGATGTCATGTTCACTCCTGTTGTTTCCCAATAACATGGATTCTAACTTAAAGCTTACATGCACAAAATAAATCTGTGTTTCTTGGTATTACTTCGATCAGATGTTCGAGCACCGCTGCGTTGAAAGGTACAAAACATGAACGTGATAAGGTTGTTTCCAAATTTCCCCTTCTGAGGGAGGAATATGCATCACTGAACTCTAATCTCAGTTTAAGAAATATACATGCAAATGTGTTTATGTGACATCACAGTTCATTTGAAAGCCTAACATAGTCCAGTATGCAAATACATTTGAAGTGGAAATTGAAAGCCTCCTGACTTCTTTATTGTACTGAAGTGTGTATTATTTAGTATTAAATGAATCATTCTAAAATACCTGATGACATCAGGCTAAGGGCGTCTTCACATTAGGCACGATTGTTTGGTTGGTGTGCCCGAGCACAATTGCTCCCCCCCTCCACTCTCATTGCCCCGTACACAAGTACATCTGTGTGTACACAGTACCATACAGCAGGTGGCAGTATGCACATAGTTTGTTTGCAAATCCACCAAAAAGCAGAAAGAAGAAAAAGCAAGCATGGCTGAGTCTATCCTGTTAACTGTGGATGTTTTTGTTATTTCTGAGACACCAACAACGAACCTCTACCTACACACAGATGTACCGTGCCGCTCAGAGGATGGAATGGGCACGTGCTGCGGTTTAGAAGCTACAGAAGCCGTTTAGAATTACGCATATAGCGGTCCACTTCCTTGACTAAGCACCGATGCGTCCAAATCTCCCGTGGACCGTACTCAAGTACACATGAACTGTGCCCGAGACCACCTCTTCAAGTGGACTCGGGCACAGTACCGGAGTGTGGTAGGAGTACAGTATGTTTGTTTTCATACTGCTCAAACGGACCGGACTTTGGGATTCCTGGATCTGGGCCCGGGTCCCTAGTTCAAAAGCACCCTAAGAGAAGTCTGAACAGGCTTCTTGCCCTGGCTCTGCCTTCCCTATCCTCCTTCTAACATCTCTCTACAGACTTTCTTTTCTGTTTTTCCTTTTTCTCTTTTCATGCGTGGGTATGGTGGGTAGTGGGACGCCAGAGCTCACAGTCCAGCCTTCCCTTGGTGTCGTGGGGCTAACTGGGAAAAGCACCAGTAATGAGACGTACCCACTTGGCAACCCCATAGTGCTTTCACACTTGCAAAAAATCCTGACTAACTCCTGGTAGGACAGGTAGTATAAGAGTTGTCACTATCTGGCTGGTTCACATTAACAGAGCCTGGTCCTGTTGAAGGTGGCGAGGCTTTTTTAGGTTGCAGTAAGGGCCATGTGGTAGGATGTGTAACTTAACAGTAGGGCATGGGGGCATAGATCGGTTGAGGGGTTTCTTCACTGAGACTTTATCCTTTCATTAGGGCACAAGTTTCTTGTGTCTTATTTTAAATTGGACGCCAAACGTGGTCCAGTATGCAACTACATTTGATGTGTGAATGGAAAGCCTCCTGTTCAAATTCTACTGTGCATAATTCTTCATTGTACTGAAGTATGTGCATTATTTTGTATTACGTACTTAAAATTCCACAAAGCCTAACGTCATCAGGCAAAAGAGTATATGGATGGAAACTCTCCGTTGCAGCTCTCTCAGGTGTTTTTAGATCTGCTTTTATTGTACAGTATCTCTTATCAAATGAAGCATTGAGAAAACAACTAAAATAGACTTTTGTTTATTGTTAAAAGGATTTGTGAGGTGGGAGACATCTCGTCTTGGGCCCAGCAATTCAATAACAAAATAATGATAATAACAATGTTCATATTAATAGATTCTGGATTGGTTTTGTTAGATTACAGAACACATTTTCAGAGAAAGTTTATGTTGTTTGTGTTTTTGTCTTGAAGAAAAGAAATGGGGAGGGAGACAGAGAGGTGTGAAATGTCTGGAAGCAGAAAAAAGAGCATCTTTGTTTCAAACATTAGTTTCAAGGCACAAGCCAACTCAGCAGGCGTATGCTTGTCCATGTGTGAAGAAAATGTCTTTCATGTTGTATGTGTGAGGGATTGTGTGCACGTTTGTACAAAATTCCTTTACAGAGAGCCAACACAGCAGGTGGATGTATGCTTGTTATATCGTGGAATTTGCATGAATATGATCGTATGTCTCGAAAAAAAACTTTGACGTAGTGTGTATGTGTTCATGTATGTGTGTGTGTGTGTGTGTGTTTAGAGAGGTGGTGTAATGTCTTTGTTCTACAGCGAGCGCAGATATTAGCAGACAACACCAGATGGTGGGCTGAAATGAGACAACGGAAGAGGGGGAGGAGAAGGTAGACAAGATCCTTCCATCATTTCATCATCATCCTTCTTCAGTTTCCTCTCTGTTAACACAAACAAGCTGGAGCAAGTCTATGAAACACATAATGAAATATGAATATATTTTCAGACACGGGAGTCTTAACACCGTACATAATGTTGTCTATGGGGGGGGAAAAAATCTTGAGATTAGATGAACAGTGATAACCTCTCACATAAGCATCCTATTTGTGTCTTGGTGAAGAAACCTTTGCATTGAAAGGTGGTAAAGAAAGAATGTCGGTATTTTAGTCAGCATTGTAGCACTCGAGTCCGACTTGAGCCCCGATTTTCAGGACTCTCTACTCAACTCGTGCACTGATGCATCGTACTTAGATTAGGACTGGAGCATTTACTGCATTTGGATTCAGAAGATGGAGAGAAGGACTCTGACTTATTTACTGATATAGACTGTGTTTTTGTTTCTGGGCCCTAATGTTTGTTCACCTGCACGCTCCTTCACGTACCTTCTTGTTCAGCCACAGTTTGCGTTTTGTGATGGTGCGCTGATTGCAGTCATATCACTGTAAATGTGCTATTCTGATTAATGACGGGTGGGTTGCAGGTCTTTTTGAGTTTATCAGACACATGCAGTGATCCCTACGCAGCAGAAAAGATCGTGCGTCTCCCCAATTAGAGCGAGGGGTGCTTTTATGCACGACGCACAGCACTGCGACTTCATTCATGATTTAAATCTCCTGACATCCCGACAGGATCGTTTAGAGTCTCGTATTAATAAATGAAAAGTGTTTTCTACACATCCAAAAAGGACAGTCACCGATTCATGTAGTGAAATAGTTTGGAGTGAAACAGAAATCCTCCTCGTAAATCCTGAGCTCCATCAGAGCTGTGTTCAACATTTTATTTTAAAAGACTAAAGCTTATCAGCCCTCTTTGGAGAGTTACTTCTGCCCTGACAAATGATATCAGTTTTAAAAACAGTTTTCAGTTTTGCTGCTTTAAAGTCCTGTGATATTTACTGCAGTGACATCACTGTGACATCACTGTGACATCACTGCACACATGGAAACATTTACACTTGCTGTGAACAGCTTCTCTAATATGAATATAATATTTTATAAATAATAATAAAATATTTTAAGAGAAAACATGTGAAGACCTTCATACATCAATTAAACAAAATAAATGAAATATAAACTAAAATTCTGCACTGCCCAAAATAATTCATAATAATTAATCATGATAATGTGGTTGTGTTTTAATAATATCCAACCCTCTCAGACTTAGCTATATTATGAGACTCACAGATAATGGAAAGTTAAAGCTAAAAAGCATTTAACATAATCAAATAAACATATTGTTGATGCACTCAAGTGAAAAACTGAAGCACATTTTGGAACCTGGCTCATACTCAACCATGAGGACTCAGACTCAGGTAGTATACTCCGACTTGACCTGGATTTTTCTTTGGTGACTCTGACTCGACCCGTACTCGAGCACTGTGGACTCCAGACTCAACTCAGGCTTGAGGATTGGTGCCTCGATTACAACACTGCTGTCAGTACATCATTCCATTTTCCTTACAGCTGTCCATCAGGTTGATTTCAGAATGACTGGCTGAGCTCCATCGGGGGCTCTATGTCCTGTGTTAAGGTGTTAGAATCTGTCATTTCAAAGTTATCAATACAAGTGAACAATTAGCTCATCATAGCCTTTCCAATATGGCTGCTGCTGCACAGATGCACACACGCAGAGTACCAGCCAATAAGATGCCATTTTGATTTGAAATCTTTTCCTCTGAGTAGCGTTAAACTTTGCTGGTGTGTTTTTGCAAAGGAACAAAGAAAGTGCACGTTTTAGTAAAGTTTATATAGCATAGCAAACAGTGCATTGCTAAACTTTGTGTCCGAGAGTTGTAGGGCTGTTTGATTTAAACTGTTACATCTCAATGTACCTACATGTACATACACACACCAGTGAAGGAAATATCTCTGTAGTGTGAAGTTATTTGGATCTGCAGGTCTCTAAAAAAGCTGCCAGAGGCCAAACAATTGTCCCGTTCCACTGAGCAATTTGAACAACTGATGGGAAATGGAAATGTTGTCATCAGCAAAAATGGACAGAAAGATGGACTGTGTATGTGGGGAGAAAAACTATTTAAAAATATATTGATACTTTGTTGTTACCGCGCTAGAATATAAAGGCAACCATCCATTTCATACAGTGAGTTTATTTACTGTCTGACAGTTATGTCGGTACTTCTGTTTTGTTTGCTTCATTTCAATATTTGGAACAAATTCAAGTCAAAAAGGAAATAATCGAATCCAGACATTTAACCACAAACTAACAGCGTCATGAGCAAAGGTAAACACACACACACACACACACACACTGTAAGGGTTAACTGCCAAAGGTGAAGCAGTTGTTAAGAGTAACTACCTAACCTGAGATCTAATAGTGTGATAGAAAACTATGATGAGCCTACAAACACTTGAAATAAAATTCAGACCTGTCCTCACCCCTTCATGCAGAGGTACATGCCACAGTTGTGTAAAAGTTTGTGTGAAAACGGGGAACCACTCAAGTTTGTGAGGTGTGATATTACAACCAAGCTTATGCTTATACTAAGGTGTGAAAATTCACACATGTTGTTAAATGTGATGTCCCTATGTACTCCCTGCTGATAATACTGAGGATTCATTTATGTTGACTGAAGAAGGTGAGAGCAGAAAAACAAATAAAGCCGACAAAAACCTACAATAACAAAGAGCATCTCTGACCAGGAATAAGACAGCTTCTGTTCCTTATGACGCTCCAGTAGAGAGATAGATGAATTCAAAATGTGAAAAATGACGAGCATGTTTCAAATTGTGTAACATAAAACAAAGATGAAGCTAAGGAGTAGCCTGCCTTTAAAACATCTTCTAAAAGTAGGAAAAAAAAGGTTTACAGGCCTTCTTCTGTTCATTCCAATAACTGAAGAGATGACTCGGTTTTTAAAACATTACAGTAACAGTGTTTAGGTTCATCATAACTCTGATATTAAACTCAGTGTTTCTCCTCATTCTTCTCTTTGCTACGTGGAGCAGAAGTAGGAGCTTCAGGTCGGTCTGCAAGACAGTGAACCAGAATGTTTTCCACTCTGAGTGACAAAATATCAGAAAAGAAACCTGGTATATTCTCATTTTGGAAATGACATTCATCTCTGTTTACTAGTCTGCTAATACAATATTTATTCCTGTCTTCTGTAAAGGTTTGTTCATTATGTGGACAACAATCAGTAATAGCTTTCTTGGGAAACAATTATTGTAAACATACAAACGAATGTGCTTTTAGTCTCTGTGGGCCTCTTCTTACTCCCTCATGCTTCTGGCTGGTGAATCTGAGAGGCCAATCACAGTGAGTCTGAGGGTAAATACTATAAAGGCTGAAGAGCTTCTCAGGCCCTTTTTACTGCTCGCTAATACCGAGAGTGTGTGTGTGTGTTTCAGGCTATTTTTCAAGACTAATTCCACAACTCTCTTCTGTTGTCTATGTCAAAAAGGTAGTGATTTAACTGTTCAGAGCTGATGCAGATTGTATCTGTTTGTTTTTTGTGTGTCTAAAAAATTACGATGAATTCATTTCAAGGAGAACAAAAAAAAGGGGGCGTTACCTTTTCTTCTGTCTTCACTGTGCTTATAGGGTGTAAGAGTTTAGCACTGCGGCTTTTTCTTATGGGTATTTTATTTAACCTTTGTATTTTGTTTCAACACAGGGCTGGATTATTTGTTGTTGGGAGGCAGGTCTCTCTGGATTTACATAACTCACAATACAAAATGAATATACTTAAAGTGTAACCTCACATTCTTCATCAAGGTGTCATGTTACATCACTCCCCACTGGACCAAGTTTCTGTTGTAACTGAGGACAGGTCGTAACTTTCAAGTTTTTATCAATTTCTACCAATTTTTTTCGAGGGAACAATTGGAATAACGACTGAATAAAATAAAGTAAAGCAAGGGAAAGTAGTCAGACTAGGACTGTGACATTAATGGCATGGCAAAACAAACTTAGAAGAATGAGCTCATTACATCATCACTGGATTACAAGCACCAACTTTATAGTATTTAATCTGAATCATTGTACACAGAGGAATGCTGTGGCACCAGCACGGCCATCTTTAAAAGCATTTCACTTACGTCGGCTGATTTAATAACGGAGTTCGTTGCTGAACAGAAAAAAAGAAAAAGAAAAGAAAGACAAGGGAGGAATATCTGAATTAGGACCAAATTGCCCCTAGTGGATTTACAGTGTTGGTAGAAACTTTTGTATCTAGTCATATCACACACATGCGCGCACACACATGCGCGCACACACGCACGCTCATATTCCCCGCCTCACTGTGACAGACTGCATGTCATTTGTTCTTAAAAACTGTTGTGACTCCTGGAGAACCACCATCAACCTTTAATTTGACACTCAGGATAAGAAAGTCAGAGGTTGAGAGAGAAAAGTCCATTAACAGAAGATCACAGAAAATGTTAAGTGTAGGTCGCTGAAAAATAGGAAACAGTTAAGATTTCCTCTCTTGGATGAAACTCATTTAATACATTCTTTCCATAAATGCTAAATCCAGCAACTAAGTAATGTTGTTTTTTATTTGTTACATCAATAAACAACAGAACACTAAAAGGGTTCATTACTCCATTACATTCCTGTTTGCAGGCTTATACCTTTCTCAGGGGTAATAGCATCACTCTCAACACACACACCCGACACACACACAATCTTCCTAGTTTCATATATTAAAGTGAGCGAAGCGTGCCTGTGAGGAACTGCAGCTTACCCATGTAATTTATCAGTTGTCCCACTAAACTGCAATGAGGAGTCAATCCATCCACTTTGGTCCTGCTCATCCTTCATTTCTGGAGGTGGGCCTGAAGCCTCATCAGTCTGCCTCTACACCAGCACATCTCTTCTATGCATCTTCTCTGTTTTGCATTTCATTCATTTAAATTCCGCTACAACAGCACAGACTGAATTCCTGCATTCAAAGAGTCAATTAGGCGATCCCCAACATCTCCACTTAAACAGCATCACAGCTCTCTCCAGAGCAGGAAGTCCAAACAGAACATGCTGCGTTAGATCCCTGCAGAGCTGCACTGCAAAAGAAGTAACTCCAGACTGAATATCATAAATGAGTGATCATATACAATGAGCCATTTTAATATGGATGATCTAAATTCAGTCTTATTTTTTTTTATTGTATAATCAAACAAATATCATGACGGTGAGGCTTCCTGATGATGTCGTGGCTAATTAGCCTGCTCTAGCATAAGCACACTTCTACTGACTTCTGCATTTGCTCTACAGTCAAGTTGCTTATTTACGTCTTTCATTATGTTAATCTATACTGATGTGTGCGTTACCGTGACAGTCATAGCATCTCTTTACTGTGTGGGCCCTGTGATTTGGTTGTAACAAACAAGCAAATACAGGAAAGAGGGACTCGTGGTTAAATTGGCTAAATGAACAATGTAAGAAACATAACCCTCTTCATGTTAAATAGTCTTTCTTTGTAGATATTGAACAGGAAGGTGGAGCCTTTCAAATTGGCCTAAGCTCAAAGTAATTTTTTAAGAATGAAAAATTTACAATTAAAGTCATTAAAAACTCAAAATACATTTCAGGGAAAATACACACACAAACACACACAAACACACACACACACACAAACACACACACTCACTCACACAAAAACACAAACACACACACACAAACACACACACACACACACACACACACACACACACACACACACACACACACACACACACACACACACACACACACACACACACACACACACACACACACACACACACACACACACACACACACACACACACACACACACACACACACACACACACACACACACACACACACACACACACACAGCAATGTCCTTGAATCTGCGGTTGGTGCAGCTCTCCAAATCAAAAGCAACAATAGAGAACGTTTCCTCTGGGAGACATTTTGCTGCTTTGTTTTTCTATGCTGAAGGACAAAACTCAGACTTTTCTTTTCATAATGAGAACAGATGAGTGTGACTGATTATGTGTATAAATAATACTGGTCCGAAGGGAGGTCAGTATCCTGACTGGCGTTCTTATTTTGATCCACACATGTGGTCAAGGATAATGGCGTTCACTCAAACATAAAAGGATGTAGAAAAGATGGCGATGTATAAAATCCTGTAGTAAATATGCTGACTTAACAAGTCATCGGGGTGAAATTAAAACACGTGTGGTTTTGTAAGAATGAGCCATGCTAAGTATGATGTTTATTGTGGTTCCTGTGAGCTAGTAAACATGTCAATCAAACTTGGGCTCAGCTTGACAACCTGGAAGTAATTTGTCCTTCCACAGTATTTTGCTATATAAGATACAATTTTAATTTTAAAGATGAATGCATCCGTTTGCTGATTCTGAACTGTTCAAGAAGCGATCAGGGGCTTAGTGAATAAGCCTGGTAACCTACTGAGCCTAAAGCCGTTTTCACATACACACTCTTGAAAATATCTAGATCATTTCAGGAGAACATATGCACCTCACAGCGGGAAACTATCCCTGTCAGATGGGAGGGGTGGGGGGGTCTCCTGAGGTAAGACGTGACATAAAAAAAAAGACGCGGACAGAGTAGCAGAGTCCGCTATACGATGCTATAATGAGAATATCTGCCTTTATATCAATGCTACGTGTAGTTCAACGTAATCACATTACCAACAAAAGAGTGGAGAACATACTGACGAAGTGGAAACGTAATGTAGCCGTTTAATTATGTGCGCGGAGATCATAGCGGCTGTGGGCAGACAGTAAATGCACTGACTTCAGTCACAGTATAGAAATGTCACTCCCCCTCCGATTGGTTTGAGCTGAATTCTCTGGATAATATCTTGCTGCGCTCTCACATCATCTCACTCGAACTTGCTGCGGTCTACACCTAGGTGCAAGGTTTTTTTTTCCCTTGATCATTCGTAAGCAGGGGGAGTTGGGGGAGAGTAACCAAGGGAGCTTTGAGGATGGTTCACTGTATAAAGGTATAACACAGTAGTAGAACTGACACTTTGTCAAGATCAAAAGAAGACAACCATTTAGGTCAGACATGCCTACATTGAGAACCTCAGGATCACAAATATTACTAAATGTTAACACTGAAGTATTTCTCCTCTTCCTGACTGCACAAACAGACTTTCCAAATGGGCTGAAAGCTGCATGTGTGTGCGGGTGTGTGGAACCTGAGGAAACATAAGTTGAAAAGAGAGGAAAGGACAGCAAGTGGAAAAGGAACTCAAAGGGAAAGATTAAAAAAAAAAAAAATACACAATGAGATGAAAACAATGAACATAAGCCAAGTGTGATAAGAAGAGAGGCGACTAAACAAAGAGGTCTGACAGAATAATGGTGATCCTCTATTATAGGAAAAAGTAAGACCGTTTTTAACCATATGGATGCATGTGTGTTTAATGCAGAGATGCCTCAGCATATCTGAGTGCTGAGAACAATCTTACACATTTCCATCAGCTGCTTTCACTGTCCCTACTTTTCTGACTGTTTAGCTCCCATAAGCTTGAGTTGGAAATTGTTTTCTGTTGCTATGAAAGTCTTGAATCAGGTCATGTAATAAGCTGAAACATGTCTGCATATTAGACAGAGTTACTAATACATGTATGAATTTGGTAGACTACATGGAAAACTTTTAAAAAGTTACAGATGTACCGGTCAGGTGTGAAGCAGATGGCAAAAAGAAAACATTTCCATAATTCAGATTGAGTTACTTTTTTTATGCAGCAAACTGCAACAGGCTGATTAAAAAAAAAACATTATTAGGACCTTATCTGGGAACATGAAGAGAGGTATAATTAAGATGAATATGTGCACAGTAGTTAATCATGCAGAGTAAGAATGAAGAAAAAAGCAGGTAAACTGAAAGAAGATGAAAAAGGGAAGTTTTTATTGAGCAAAACAGGGTTGAAATCAGCAGAAACAATGTGGCAGGGAAAGACTGGCACATGATGTATCTAATGTCAATGGAAAGCTTTACATTTCAATGATGATTGGGGTTATTGTCCAATAGGCTGCTCAGTTGTGCATCATCGAGGCAAGCCTGTCTATTGGATCAAACACTGCATAATTAGAGGGGGGGGTTTAAATTTGTGTGTGCCTGTCTTTCTGGCTGCCTTATTAGAAAGTCAGTCACAGCATATTTGTTACTGGCCACAATTAACTAGAAAATATTTGTTCTACTGGCTGACCATACAGCCATGTGATTGGTCCTTACCATCTCTCGCGGCAGGAACATCTCTTCCTGCCGTAGAACCACAAGACACACACTCTCTCCCTGACGCGTGCTGCGTAGCATACACACCAGCTCCTCCTGTCCCACACCTGTGATGTCCACACCGTTGACCTACACAAACACATACAAAAACACATTGAATTAAAGCACCACTACTAATCCGCAAAGCTATATTGTTTGCCTTTATCCCATAATCAGTAATTATTGGATTTGATTCTATTTGTCCTTGTGCTAGCTTAGAAAAATCGACACAAGCAGATCAGATTTTTTAATGATTTTGATGTTTGTGGTAACAGTCAGCTTCTCTATACCTCCAGTATGCGGTCTCCAGACTGCAGGCGTCCATCTTTGACAGCGGCTCCGCGTGGCAGTATGTTTTTAACTAGAATGGGACCAGGACCATGAACTGAAGAATCTCTGGTGACCACAGTGAAGCCAAGACCTTCTGAACCTAGACACACAAACAAAGATATAAGCGGAAGCACGATAAAATGCGGATGGGGAGGTGAGGTGAGGTACAATATGCGAGAATATCTAACAGTTCTAGGCCTACGTCAACACACAGACATCCTGTATGGCCCCGTATCTTCTGCCTCTATGTTTGTCTTCCTCTGACTTTATAAAAGTCAAAATCTCCAATCCATCCCCGACCGTCACATAATACACTCCTCTCATCCACTCCTGAGAACTTCGACACAGTGTTGTTGACTCAGCTTCCAACTATATACTCTGAGGGTGATAATTTAAATCCTTCAGGATATTGTGTGTGTGTCGCCTTAAACCCTTTAGCTATAGCTAGTGCAACAGAATCTGCAGGTGTGAAGGCTTTAGGAATGGGTTCAGGTGTGGGGCAGAGAGGAGGAGAAGGTAAAAGAAGACAGAGTGTAACAGTGGAAACAGGGAGGTAATGTAGTGGGAAAAGAAGTAATAAAGATAAGAAATCAGCAAAGCAACCTGTGCACCACTAAACGTGCATTAAAGCACTCGTGAACACACGTGCATGGACACAAATGACCACACATGGATAGTGAGACTAGTTGTGTGTTTTATGGACCTCATTCAGTCTGGTCTCTTTAGCAGAGCCAACTCAGCAGTTTGATCCAGTATGAATTCATATCAGCAGAAAGGGACAGATCAATAAAGACTTAATAGAGCCTGAAGAGAGGGAATCAGGAAGATGAAGAGAGGGAGGATGAGAGGAAGCAGAGTCAGCCAGAGAACAGAAAGGAAGCAGGCATAACGCTGGGCCGACAGCAGGAGAAATAAACCAGATTCATTAGACACATTCAGAAAATGACAATACATAAAAGAGTCAATAACGCTCATTAAGAACACTACAGAGTGAATATAGAAGAAATGTGAGGAAAGTGGAATCAAAGCACAGTCATTAAAAGGAACAAACTTTGTTCCTGAACCTTGAAAACAACTGTGCTTGTAAAAAACTTACAACACGTCAAAATAGTACCAACACGTCAAGCATTGCTGATTAGCATCCTACAAGCAATCCAATTGGTTACTTAAGTCACCATGTGCATGGAGAGAAAAAGCACTATTTATTTTTATGAGGAATCTATCTAAATGTTTGAATATGTAAGTTAAGTGTACAAAACAACAGACTATCAGAGACAAGAGAGTTTCAAAGCTATCATCATATCAAATATATACTGTATATTAGGGCTGTCAGTGTTAACTAGTTAGTCAGGATTAATTAAGGGCTGAAATAAGTGCATTAACTTCCTCTCATCACCACTAATGGCAAGCTATTTTGTCCCTTTATGCGCATGTTGGATAAACCTCCGTGTTGTCTCCCTGTAGTCACAGACAAGAAAAGAACGACACTGCTGCATCTTTGAATGACTTATTTCACTTTAAAAACCTCCTAGACAGCTCGGTTGCATGTCAAAAGTTATATCCACCTCATGACATCAAACTATTCAATTTGACCTTTTATCTGTTTTTATTTAGTTTCTGATCTGTAACGAGTTCCTCCGTGCTTAAGTGACTGTCCTAACCTTAGATTTACCAGAAGTAAAAAGTGAGGTTGAATTTAAACAGCAAGTGAAGTACTCTCAGCTTCAGCCAGTTCAAAAATTCAAAATAAAAGCCTCACAATTTTCATTTTTAAATGCAAAATTATGGAATTTCAAACAAGTTATTAAAAATGCAATTAATGGCGATTAATATTTGAAATGTAATGATTAATCGCAATTGAAAAATAGTAATCGTTTTTCAGCCCTTAATATATATTTATAGATACATAAAACCTTACGACTAATCTGAATCTATTCAAGTGACAATCCGTCCTTCAGGTGTTCCTCACCTTTCTTTAGATCGATCCTCAGTCTGCGTCCTCCCCTCTTGTTGGTCACTAAGTTGGAGAGGGCGGGACTCTTCTTGAAGAGAGGGCTGTCACTCCTCCCTTTTGGTGTCTGGGGTACAGAAAGAAGAGCATTCAAGCTATTAAAGCACTATATAAATGTAACATCATTTCAAACCCTCTGGACTGTTTTGATGAAATCTTTAATCATCAGAATCTATTTGAAAAAAAACTGAATGAGGATTTTTTTAAGCAAAACATTCCTTTCACTTGTTTTACTTTGATATTGTAGGTGTTGTGTATGAAGATTATTGATTGATAATAATATGTCTAAAACAAACCCAACATGCTACATTCAACGTAAAAAAGTATCAGTAAAGCCACCTTCACTCTCCTGAGGTCAAAAAACTAAATATCATGGCATGGATCATTTCAAATTCCAGTCTTTGAACACCTTCAAGTTGTTGCAGTGAGGAAGGTTGGAAAAGTGTAAATGCCTGAATGTCCTCTAAGGTTCATAGAAATCTGCTAGATTACAGTGACGAACAGATTGAAGGCAAAAAGAAAGGACACAGAACTGAATTGATTTAAGTAAGACATCTGTAAGGATTATCTTGTGACTTACATGTTCTATATTTAAATATTCACTTTTGTCTCATCTAATAAGGCAATACTGCAGCATCTACATTGTGTTTATGTTCATCTTTAAAACCTGTAACTTTTCTATCACCTCATTCAAACTTTATGCAAGTGAGATCTAAAACTAAGCACAGTCACAATGTCTCTTACGTCAGAGCTCGACTTGGAGCAGAACAACTTACATTAGCTTCCACTATGGCAGCTTCATCTACCAATCGTGTGGATGGATTCTCAGGGGGCTTGAAGATGGGTTTGGCTTTGACAGGTGGGGGTGGCTCTTTGGTCTTGGCGACAGGTGGGCTGCTGTCAGGACCGGCACTGTTGCCAAACAGCTGACCAATCAGACTCTTCTCATAGAGTTCTCTGTTAGAGGAGGGAACTACTTCCAAACGGACGACTGGGGAACGCATTGCCTGACGGAACACTTCCTGGGCCCTGGATGAGTGAGAGGGAGAGAGAGAGAGAGAGAGAGAGAGAGAGAGAGAGAGAGAGAGAAAGAAAGAGAAAGAAAGAGAGGTGAGTCGTGGGAGCAGATAACGAGAGGAAACTGAAGAGAAAAAGTTTTGTTCAACAAGTGCGTGGAGTTTCAAGTTAAGTATGTGCAGCACATATGGCATACCATTAAAGCTAATCATGCCATCCATTACAGTTACAGGCAGTGAGTACTTATTCATCTTTGACAAGCAGAGTAATCGTCAGAGGACTTAGAGCTCAATTAGGATTAAAAAAATAACATAAAAAAGAAACACGGTATAAATCCAATTACAAATGACACATTAAAAGAGTTCATATTAGTTGCTAACTATTATAAATGGGGGTGTTCAATTTTCAAAAAGTGGAATACAGTGAAGCATATCTTAGGCTCATGTATCTTTACTTCGGTAATGTAAAGTTAATGTCAATTCCAAGACTGACGCTATTTTTTTTCTCTTCATTATTAATCAATCTAATTGGTTCTCTAAATGTCAGAAATGATGAAACAGTCATTGATCTCAGTTTAAATTTACAACGATCCAAAACACAGAGGGACAGACAGACTTGAATGCAGATGACTGCTGCATCTAACAGGAGGTCAAAGGTCATAGCACAGAGTGTTTAATGTAAGTTTGTTACACTGACTGTTTCCGTGAGTCTGAATCGATAAGAAAAGGAAATAAACTGCGACAGGACAGAGCAGGAGATGCCACACAGCGCCACGACACCTGCACAGCTGGCCGTTATAATCTCATGATCTATAAAGAGATCATTTTGCAAAGGATTAGTTTCTATCACATTATACTAACTCAGTTAGAGGACCCATTGTGTCAGAGGCGATCGCTGCACCCCATCATTCACCCGACATAACCAACAGAGAAAATCCACTTTATTTACATGTAACAGGATTACGCTCCTATTATTTTCCTTCTTGATTATTATCAGAGGTATAATGATCATTATGTTTCTGTTCAATAGAGACTGTGTTTATAAAGCAGCGTATGACAGATATAAAACACTTCAGATATGTAAAACAGATACCTTAAAGTTGTAATTATAGAAGGTGAAATACAGAAATACAATATTGTGGGGAAGTTTCCATCATATACAATTAATAAATCACAGGTGGAAATCACTTATTGCAACATTATTTCTACTGTGCAGCGTTTAATCCGTATTATATCTACGTCTTTTATAAATATGGTCATTTAGGCCCCGTGTCAACCTAGCGTTTTTTAATATGCGCCAGTGTCTTTCTCGATTGTTTCCAATGAGTAGACAGCGTTTGCAAGACGCAGGCAGCTGACAGGAGAAAAAGCGCTTTGACCAGCGTCTTTTTTCAGAGTGCGCTGTTGACGTCACTGGCGCTCCTTTCCAAAATGTATGATATTCCCTCTAGTGTTACCCACATCCTCTCTGCTCCGTGTCTGATCGGGAAATAAACAATCTGTTTTTATGACTGGAAAAAACACTAGGTGGACACGGGGCCTACGTTTTTTTTTGGAATGAGAGTTTCACGCAAATGTACACGTTAGCTTACATGCACGTTTCTAAAAGCTCAATTCATTGTAAGTAAATGTAACAAACTCCCTGAGTAATTTATTATGAAATGGTGCAGAGGATTCATTTATTGGTAAAACTGACCAATCTTTGCTCGTGTTTCTTCTACATACCAGTGATCATAAAAGTTGTATTTAGCAACCCACTCATATTATTCCACATTAATATTCAGAGCCAGATTCTATGAAAGATGCACTAAGGTTGGTTTTGAAGTGAGCCTGAGTTTGTTTGCTTGGGGAAGCATGGTCATGTCAGACAGGATTTGCATATAAACCATAAAACACCGTGCAGTCTAAGCAAATCTCTGTGTCACACCTTCCTGAATGACACTTGTGGTGATTTTATATTGTACCAGGACCACAATACAGAATAATTAAACTAGATGTGAAGCTGTGTGTGTTGATGTGTGTATGGGGCCCATTGTGAGCAGATGATATCATTATTGTTCCTGGTTAGACAATGTGCGGAGACACATTTGTGTAAAAGAGATATTCTAATCAAGCAGGCTACCTCAACAAGGCTGCCAAGCTAGGACAATGGAGGTGAGTTAGTGTGTGTGTGTGTGTGTGTGTGTGTGTGTGTGTGTGTGTGTGTGTGTGTGTGTGTGTGTGTGTGTGTGTGTGCGCGTGTGTGTGTGTGTGTGGCACTCACAGGGATCAGCGTACTCTCAGTGGCCTACTTAGACATCTTTCACTGGAACTACATCTCAATACACCTGCCATGACCGAACAATACTGGCAAGAGTGTACGTAAGATCGCATTCAAACGTGTCATTGTTAAAAAAATGTCCTATGTACATCCAAATACTTAAGACCAGCTTGTTTGTGAAATATTGAAAGAGGTCTGCTCTTGATCATATGTGTACAGGTCTGAGTTTTTAACTGAAGAGTGTAAGGCTTGAAAAACCACGTCTGTGTGTTTGTGAGTGAGTGCACATGGGACTACCCACGTCTTTGAACAATAGGTGCAAACCCCTCTGGTGATAATCCATTTACCTACAGTACAGCATAAAACAGCTCACATATAATCTTATTACCACACTGGACACCGGACAAGGACTATTGTGCAGACTGTATAGACACTGCGATGTGCTGTAATCATTATAACATTTGCATCAGCCCTTGTAATCTCTGGCGATTGTTTTTACAGGTGTGTCTTTTGTCATTTTAATGCTCTGTAATCATGTTACATACCCAAATACTCTCATATTAATGTCCTGCTTTGAGGTGCTTTGGGGAACTGTAAGCAAACTCTACTAAGAAACATCTGGTCTCACATGAATGATGCGGAACGGGCAGATACACAAAGGCCTGCAAGGTCTGACAGACATGCAAGCACAACGCTTTCCAAACATCTGCCAAGTGTCTTTTCTGCTGTTCTCTGTGCAACAGCAATATAAGCCCTCTGACAATGGAAAGGAAACAAGACCCATGAAGAAAGAGAGTGGGGAAACAGGAAGAAAAGACCAAGCAAGGTCCGACATCAAAAGGTTTCAGACCTTAGATGTATCTAGAGACATACAATTAGGGCTCTTATTCATCTTATATTTTCCTTCTTGGTAGAGATGTTGACTGATTTGGTGACCCACCTTACAAGGGTTAAAGACAGAAAACTTTTTTCTATATTCTGTAGGTGAATGGGAATTCAAATATACATCTCCTGAATAATTCTTGCTATAGGGTGCTGATAGTTATGTCACGCTCCCCATATACAGAGGCTAGAGTCCTCATCGCAGCGGCCGTGGGTTCGAATCCGTCCTCGGCCTCTTTGCTGCATCTAATCCCCTGCTCTCTCCCCTCCAATCATTTCCTGTCTCTCTTCAGCTGTCCTATTCAATAACAGCTAAAAGGCCCAAAACATAACTTTGAAAATGATAATAAATCTTGCCTCTTCTGACCTCACAGTTCTGCCATTACTCACTAAGTGCACTACTGTGATCATAAAAGCAGAATGTGTGAGAATTTCAGCACTGAGTTGTTGTACAATTCATTTAAACTTTTGTTGAAACAGCCCTGTGTTTTCTTTTCTCTCATTTCCTTTGGATCTGCTTTTGTAGGCATTTTTTTCCCGACCCTGTCGACCCACTGCTAACAGTTTTGCACTCACTGGCTGAAAGTCTTGTCCATGAGGTCGGTGTTGTTGATCTTCACGATGCACTCTTCCTCTTGAAACAAGCCCTCCTTTCTCGAGCGACTCTCCTCCTCCACGCCACGAATGTACAGACCGAGAGACCTGAAAGGAGAGAGAGCCAGAAGAGAAATGGAGTTTATCTTATTTCATTTGAAAACTTACACACATGTATGCATACACAAGCACACAGTGATTTTCAGTGTGTCCCAGGGGGCCAATGGTACAGCCCACAGAGACCATCATTATGATTTATTTAGACATGTCTGTGTCAGATAAACACCTTCATTGTCTTTTTTTGTCCCACTGTGCTACTATCTGCGCTAATATGAGCAACTTTTAGCTCATTAAAGGCAGCACAGTGATCACTATAGTACAGTTTACAGTTTCTTAACAAATATGAAGCTAAAGCCGTTTTCACATATGCACTCCTGACAATATCCAAATAATTTCAGGAGGACTGCTCCGGAGATTCTCCTGACCTGGCTGTTCACATATGCTCCTCACAGCTGGGGACTATCCCTGTCAGACGGGGGGGTGTCTCCTGAGGTAAGACGTGACATAAAAAACAACGCAGAAGTCTAACATCAACAAAAGAGCGGAGAACAACATACTGACAAACAGAAAACGTTATGCACCCTTTTAATGACGTGTAAGGGGATCGTAGCGGTCACGTACATACACTCTACGCACCAGGCAGCAATCACAGTATATAAACGTCACTCCCTCTTCCTTTTGGCTCGAGGTAAAGTCTCCAGAGAATATCCTGTGGCGGTCTTACATCAGCCCAATCGGACTTGCCGCGGAAAAAATACTAGGGGTCTGACAGGAGAAACTCTGGGTGAAGTCCGAGCGAAATATTCGGCTGTTTGTGTTCACATATATAACTCCTCCTGGAAATATCAGGAGTTGTTCAGGAGATTTCTGCAAGTGTGAAAGCCCTATTAACGTGATAAAGTCACGAATAGGCATTCAAAGTTACACAAAGTCAGTAAGAGACTATTAGAGATGATTTCAGTACCAACTGACCTATAAGTCCAACATTGCCTCACTAAAACACGACTCAACAATGAAGATGTGATGACACTGACACATAAAAGACTTCAGCAGTCAAAGGGTCAAAATAGGTCAATATGTGAAAGGGATGTTGGTAGATGATGGGACGAGTAGGAGGAGGTGTTTGGGAAAGAGAGCGGAAGACGGGGAGGGAAAAAAGACCAGACAGAGCAAGGAATTCAAGAAGGAGATTGGCAGGGTCAGGTGAGTCATGAGAACAGCAGTAAAAACTCATCCTGCTTTGGTTTAGGAAATCCCCATCCCCTGTCTGACTGTCACACACCCAACGAAAAGCTCTGCATAACTGAACTATTTTCCTTCCTTTTCTACTTTTTTTCCCCATTGTGTTTGTATGTAGCTGCCATTTACTGTAGTGCCAGGGTCAAACAATCCATAAAGCCTGGCCCACACTGAAAAGATTTTAAAAATGTGAAAGATCCCACACACATGACAACAAATTTTAAAGATCTAACCGTTTTGTTCCTATGGTGCGTGGAGAGCAACGATGTGACCAAAAGAGCACACCACACACCAACAGATTCCATTCAACTGAAACCAGAGCGCTGACTCACAAACTGGATTTCTCGCAAAATCTCTTGCAGTCAAACGCGACTTTATAGTTAACAAACATGGTGGGCAATGGGCAGAGGAAATTGGGGGGGGGGGGGGAATTCAACACTTTTAATTATTATATGATTTGCTGAATTATCTATTTTTGAGTATGTGTATTGTGTGTGTGTGTGTGCGTGTGTTTTTGTGTGTGTGCATGCATGAACAATACTCACCGACCACTGAGCGATGAGCTGTAGGGAACCACATGGATTCCCAGGGGACTGTCCTCTCCCAAGATCTCCACTGTTCTGGTCAAGCTGCACACACACACACACACACACACACACACACACACACACACACACACACACACACACACACACACACACACACACACACACACACACACACACACACACACACACACACCATGAAGAATAAAATAAATGAGAAGGATAACATGTTTGAAAAAAACACTTTGTCCTAAGTGTAAAAAATGACCTGCTTTTACTTAAATACTAAAGGCCCTGACACACCAAGCAGACGGCAAAGAACTAGTGGAAGGCCGCCTGTGGCGTCGCCTCACGTCGCCTTTTGTCTTGGCCAAAAAGTTCCACTAGAACACACCGCAAAGACTACAGCCGACGGCCAACCACCATGTACCGCTGTTGCGCAAGTTGAAAATGGCACTGGCATTGTCAGCTGTTGGTCTTTTAGTGGAAAAAGAAAAGAAGAGGCGGAGGCGACAAATAGGGGCTTTCCCGAACCGGTGTCGAGAGCTGGAGATAAATGAAACCTCCGAACAGCCAATCAGAGAGATTCCTCTCACCGACCTTCGACGTCGATTCAACATGTTGAATCGGCCAAAAAACAGGCAGACGGGGGCAGACGGGGGCAGACGGGGGCCGACGGGTAGCAACGGAGCCGGACACTCATCAAAAACTTGGCCGACATTGGACACCACTTTTTTATCACCAATTTTACCATTATTAATAGAAAGGTACTATAAGAAAGTGGCCAATAACAAGGCATTAAAGGTGTGTCAAACACAAGCAATAGGGGTGCTGCACAAATACAAACACATACAGACATCAAGGCTTTTTTTTCTAGGAATTGATTGAATAGCACATAGCAACTAGTTCTTTACACATGCGCATAACTCTAACTAACTATGAAAAAACTACTGAAGTTCTTTTCCACCCCTTCCCACTTGAGTGACATGGAGGTGGTGGTGACGTTTGTTCCCTGCGATCGATGCACGACCATAGATTGCCTGCATGTAACCGTTAAGATCTCAACTGTTGCATTATATTTTCTGATCGCCAGTATGTTCTTCTCTTCGCTATTTTGATGATATAGTGATTCTGCCCAGCTAAATATTCTCTTAATAGCCTCGTATAGTGGACTCTGTTGCCTCAGGAGAACCCCCCTGAAGTTTTCAGGAGTGCATATGTGAAAGCAGCTTTAGATACACAGATATCTTTCTATGGATGCATTCATTGTGCTTAAAATATATATTTTTTTTTTGTCAAGGACTAGTTCCATGCAAACTGGGCCCTTAGAGAACTTATTGATCTGTGTGTCAAAAATGTTTTCATACCATTCATCTTCATGTGCTCCCTCCTCTCTTCAATCTCTAAATGTCTCCGTCTATTTTGGAATATTCAAGTGTGTGTCTGTTTTACATTCTGTCTCTGTTTAAATGTGTGTGTGTGTTGAAGTCTTTGTTTGTTTGATTAGTTTATCTATCAGAGCACAGCCATTAATCCTCTCCTGACCTTCTCCCTGCTCCCAGAGTGGGTGTGTTATTTTTTCTAAGTGAGTTTGTCTGAACTTAGTTTTGTCCTCTTTAGTTCTACCAGCTCTCTCTCTCTGTCTCTCTCTCTCTCTCTCTGTCTTTTCCTCTGTCTGCTCATTTTGTCCTCCACGGTCTCTCTCACAAGCATCCATCCACCCCTAAACCCCCATGAACCGATAGGAGTACAGATGCTGAAAAACTCCACAGAGAGGGTGGTTGATGATGTTGGGGTGCAACAGGAGGGAGATCCACAGAGAAAAAACAAGTTCT